>JABXWE010009657.1:0-11602 GCA_014611495.1 Limonius californicus | reverse complement strand
GTAAATATTTTAGTATGGGATAATACAGTGGAAAATTAGGGCTGTAATGTTAAACCAAAGAAGATAGTATAAACCTATCCAAATTCACAATGACGATACATGATACCCTAAACTTTCCTAGTTTTTTAGAATAACAGTAACTGTTATATATGATAATATACATAAAAAATATTAAAATTTCCCATACTGGCTGGCAGTGGCGGCTTGTACTAAAGGGTACGTGCCCACCCAACCACCAAGATAAACACAGAAAGAAATTCGCATGTAATTCAGTGCATTATTTTAATTTCATTATTTTAACGATGGTATCAAATTTTCCTTCCGCACGACAGGCGCGGCTAACACGCTCAAAACTATTTTCCGGGGAACGCTCTGATTTGTACCTATGTAGAGCAAGATTCGGTTGCCTATCGGTTATCTTCGCTATACGCGATATACCAGGCGAATTGGGCACCGAGCACATTGTTCCCCGATTTGCAGTCAACGTTTGAATTTGGACTTTGGAGCGCTGTTTTCGCGCAATCGCGCGTTTGAATTCAAAGACGAAAGTGACGTTTTTTCAATGATGGAAGTTAATTGTATGCAAAAAGATCGCCTGAACGCATTGGCGGTCCTATCAATAGAAAAGAAGTTCGTCCAGTCTATCCCGGATTTTGACAACAAAGTCATAGACGTCTTTTCCAGCATGAAAAATAGGAGAATGGATTTTATGTACAAAAAATAGGTAAGTAAGTTTTTTCTTGTGCCCATCCTCTTTCTTAACTCACGAGCCGCCACTGCTGGCTGGCTCATTGCTATTGTCTGTCGGCATAAATACTTATGACAATGCTATAACAGCTTGTTTAATTTCCATTGCAAACTTCACTTTGGACGTTGGAGATACTTGCAACTTGCCTAAAATACACAGCTGTGCCCTTTTAAAATCAGTTAAATCATGATGAAAAAAAGGCAGATGAGTGTACTTTGTACGTAGGTATGCCAGATTTAAAACTTTTTGTTACAGTTAAAATCCCCATAACTCGTATCTAATTCAAACAAAAATGTATCTTTTATGTATTTACTTACTGTTTGTATATACATACTTGCACATGCAATGATCATAATTATCTTACAAACTAGTTCTTACTCTTTAAACAAAGGATATATATGTAAGGTTTTTGTAACAGATAAAGTAACTTCTACATGCTAAATAACATCGTTCAAGCAATTACCATAATGTACACTTTTTTATATCCATTTTACAATCAAATGCTTTCGCAAACTCTTCACTGTTATGTAAGCTACCTAGTACTCGTATTGTTACAGGTGGATACCCCTCCTCGTTCGTTAATTCGTTTTCAGATGATATTTCACACCACAGCTGAAACAAATATATATTTATATACACTGCTCAAAAACAATTAACGGATATTTAACAACATTAATAATATAACGCAGTTAAAATAAAACATGCATATATTTTTATATTTCAAGTACAACATTTTTAAACAAGAATTCGAACGCTTCATTAAACTTGCTTGTGCAAGTTCTAATGCGATTGTCGCTGGAGGGTAACAAAACGCGCGTCAACACGTTCTTGGTCGCAGTTCAGATTATCACTTTCTTGGTTACCACTGGTGATTTTAAATTTCAATTGCAATTAAGAATGGGGCTTGGTGGGCCATAGGTCAATTTGGAAGGTGGACGAATACAGCAAGCTGTTGACCAAGTGTTTATGCTGAGCCAAAGTGTAATTTATCGACTTTGGAATCGCCTTTTGGAAACTGGAGATGTCGGCATTAACAACACCAAGATATAATCGATACCTCTCGCAACTTGCAGGTAGAAATCGAACTCTTAATGCAACCCAGCTTCGAGATGAGTTTGCTCCTGCTATTGGAAGTCCCGGGTTGCGCACATTCGTCGCCCGTTCATGTACAGGAGAGCTAAGGCAGCCTGGTTTCCGGTCAGTACTTGGATGGGTGACCCGCAGGTTGCCTTAACGCGGCGCCTCTCTCCCACGAGGATTGATCAATATGGAAGAGTAAATCAACAACCCCCCTTATGGGGGAGGCCCTTGCCCAACAATGGGATGTTGCCGGCTAATAATAATAATAATAATTGGAAGGCGGGTATCAAACAATCAACAATATACTCGAACACCACTGGTTTGAATTCCTTTTCCTTCTTCATTATCATTTCCCCGTTTGCCATTATAGCGTTGGGGTGTATTTGGGATCCTGTGTCCATTTTCTAAAGTTGTTTCCTGTTCCTTGCCACGTTCCTTACTTCGTATATGTTTCTTTCTCTTCTGTGCACCATTTCTTTTATTTTTCGTCCCATTTTATCCTTGGTCTGCCTGTCTTCGTTTTTCCGATTATTCCTATGCCCATTGTTTTTCTGGGGATTCTCGCTTCTGGCGTTCTAATTAGATGTCCATACAAGTTCAGTTGTTTGTTTTCTATTTCACTCACTAACGATATTTGTTCTAAATCATCTCTTATGCTTCTGTTTCTTATTCATTTCGGCCGCTGTAATTTTGGACTTATGTTTATCTCTCATCGGCCATGATTCAGCTCCATACGTAAGGGTAAATGATGTGTATATGGTTTTATAAATTTTTAGTTTCGTATTAGTCTTTTCTTCCTTTTTATCTGTTAGAGTGTTGTTGATTTGATAGTATATGTTACTTGCCTTTTGTATTCTGTCTTGTATTTCATTGTCTATTTTTCCATTTCTTTTTTTGAAATGATGATGCCTAAATACTTGTACTTGTTTACTATTTCTAATCTTTCCCCATTTATTTATATATTTATATTTTCATCTTCTTCTTTTGTTACATGCATAATCTTGGGTTTTCCTATATTTATTTGCATTATCTTTTGTTCTATGCAGGCTTTCCAGGTGTTACTCTTCTTTGTAATTCAGTTTTCGTACTTGCTATCAACACTATGTCGTCCGCGTAAACCAGGTCAAAGGTTTTAATCGGTGTTAGGATGTAATAATAAATCCTTAAGAAGAATTTTCAAAATATATTGGCCGGACCAAATTTCCAACGCTGAGCTATGGGAAAGAGCTGAACAAGAGCCGGTAGAAATCATCATAAAAAGGTAACGCTGGAAATGGATTGGACACACGCTAAGAAACCCGGCAGGCAGTGGAATATAACATCAAAGGCAAAAGAAAACAGGGCAAACCTGCTCTGACATGGAAAAAAATGTTAACAGTGAAATTAGTGCGCAAAATATGTCCTAGAACCAAGCGAATGTTTTAGCAAAACATAAAGAGAATTGGAAAGAGTTTGTAGAGGCACTTTGTGCAGCAGTTAACATAGTTAACTCAACCACTATTGTTAAAATCGAGTTAAATTAAAGTGTGGTGTACCGAAAGTGTAAGGCTGACAACCTTATTACTTTTGTTAAGTATTTAGTGAAACGTCCCTTTGGACGCCCTATGATCCCCAGAGAACCAACAGGAACAAAGAAGAAGGTTGTAATGACCTATAGTGGAGGGTCTTGTTTTGTGATTAGTTAAATCAGGAATATTACAAATAATAGTGGACTCAGGCTGTCCCCATGTTTCATACCTTTTTCTATATTAAATTTTTCGGATATTTCCCCATTCTGAGAGCATTCTACCTTATTATATACGCTTTTATTAGTTCTTTGTAATTTTTGGTTTATTTTTAGTTCTCCTAGTGCTTTCCATATTTCTTCTTTTGGCACCCTATCAGAAGCTGCTGATAGATCCACAAAGATTAAATAAAATCTTTACCCATTTCTAGTATTTTATCCATTATTGTTCTGATTGTGTAGATGTGATCCTGTGTTCACTTATCAGGTCTGAAAGCTATTTGTTCTTCTTCTAAGTTTACTTCTACTTCTTCTCCTAAACGTTTTTCTAGTATTTTTGTGTATATTCTTAACACTACTCACGAAATACATATTGCTCGATAGTTTTCGCACTTTGTCGTTTCTCCGTTCTTATGTATTGGGACAATTCGATTCCCTCGGTATTGTGTCCGTATGCCATGCCTTCTTATATATTTCCCATATCCAATCTTTCAGTTTATCTCCTCCTTTCTTTAGTATTTCCGGTGTAATATTGTCCTCTCCTGCTGCTTTTCCGTTTCTCATTGTCTGCAAGGCTTCTTCTACTTCTTCTCTTTATTCAATTTCATGCTGTGTTTGTGTTCTTCCTTATTCTTTAAATTTTCCCCTGTAGTGTTCTTTCCATGTCTTTAGTATTTCTTAATTTAAGGTTTTTAATTCACCATTTTGATCTTTAATGTTCTATCTGCTTTCTTTGACTGCCCTTTAATCTTGGGCATCGATAAAATGGACTGGCCAGTAAATTCCCCTGATGGTAATCCGATCGAACATCCATGCGATGCATTAAGAAAATGTGGTTCTGCATGAGATATGCCACCACGTACAATTGTGGTACTTCAAATTAGGATAAGATTCCCCAATGGCTTTTGGATAATTTGAGTCAATCCATGCCAAAAACAGATCAATCTTTTCGAGCTGTTCGTGGAAACGCGCATTATTAACTTTTATTTGTTGTAACAATTACTGGATGATAAAATGTAAACATATAAACAGTGCATTTATTCGTTAATAGCATCGATTAACACAATTAATATTTGTTTATAAGGCAAATGTGATCTTTTAAAAATAGTTGTTTTCATTTTAATGGGGGGTTCTGGTTTAGTGTTTTTATTTTTAATTTATTCGCCAATAAAGTATTATTTTCTAGATTAGTAACGGGGAGTTTTGGAGGAATTTTCCGTAATGAAAAATACTCTTTTTTTTCTAAAGTTCAATGTTTAGAAATCGTAGAATAAATGTTTCCTCACTATATGCTTTCAATTCAAAAGTCCCCATTAACAGATTGGGTTCCACAAAAAGTTCGTAAACTTAAGGATTAATGAGAGCATGGTAGTAAAGTATTATGATGGGGCATATAAACAACACAACAAACTGAGGCCTCATACCAAAACAAAATTAAGTGTAGTAGCGAGAGTCCTCTGCAGTGAAACTGTTTATGAAACCATTCCGTACATCTCAAAAATTTAAATTTAAATACTAAGGCCCCCTATTAGCTGTTATTGCATTTTGTAAGAAAGTCATGTATCCCCTCTACGCCAGGACCCATATTAACGAAAAAAATTTATATACAGCAGCTTGACAATATATTAAATATATGAAAAATTTTCTCTGAATTAATATTAATAAGGTCATACATACCTGAGAAAAACTAATAAAAAATACTTGATCTGCTGTAAATTCCCTGAAATATGAAGTAGGAAAGCCTGTCGTATTCTTATAAGCATTGTAGCTGATTTGTAATCCAACGTTATCAGCAATGTTTTCTCCTAATGTACTAATTCCATCAACTTTATAATTAGTGTACTGTTGCTTAAAGCAACTTACGGTGTCGTCGTATTGGTGAATATCATTCTCAGACCACCAATTCCTTATGTTGCCATATTTATCTGCATGTCTTCCTAAAATATGCACACGTATAATTTTTTTTAAATTTAACTCGTCCATATTCATTTATAACCTAGTACATCCAGAGCATGTGATATTTCGTGGCCAATGAGACTTCCTAGTGCACCATAATTATGCACCCTAAAACAAGTGCAGTACCTATGTTAATACTTATTTGACGTTATGAGCAATGGAAGTTAGTCGAATAGTATTTATTACAATATCTTGGTATGATCTCTTATTTGAAAACAGATGTTATGAAAGATATTGATTCTGCATAACAGATTCAAATAATACTGATAATACTAATTCCTGAATGTAAATGAGAATAAAAGTAGAAAAGTTAATAAATCGAACTTACATGGATCCTGTGATGTCAAAAAATGGCGGTTCTAACATTCCCATTGGTATAACTAAAATAATAATAAAATAATTTCAGTGGTTGTAGTACTGAAACCGTTCGCTTCAGAAAAAAATTATTCATGAGAGATAATAAATGCAAGAAGATACAATTGTTGAGCAGGGTAGGTTGTACGTTCTTACATATTTCTGTTAAAGGTACAATATAAATGACAATTAGTAACTTTCTTTTTAAATATACTTACATATGGAATTTTGCAAAACATTGTAGTATGCATTTACTTCAAATACTGATCCAGGCCACCTAAAAATATACGATCCATTTTACAGAATTCCAAGAAACTCATGTTTAAAGTATTGCGAAATCAACCAATATTTTGCTACACCATCCCTTTTGCCATACTGATAAAGTCATCATTAATAAATTATGTAAACCAAACTGAAATGTGGTACCGCAACAGTTAATGTTACCATGTGGTCGAAAGTGGTAGGTACAAGAGGGTTGAATAGAATACGTTCACATTGTGTCATATGATTGATATA
This sequence comes from Limonius californicus, assembly GCA_014611495.1. NCBI lineage: Eukaryota > Metazoa > Arthropoda > Insecta > Coleoptera > Elateridae > Limonius > Limonius californicus. Next base: position 5,225 of record JABXWE010009657.1, on the reverse strand, counting down.
CCTAAGTATATGTTTCTCAGGGAAAATGAACTATTTTGTTTATTTATATTTTTAATATCGACCGCAAAAATAACAAACTGTGTTTGGTATGGGTGCAGGACACCAAGAAAAATATGGGAATGAACATGCAGATAAACTAGCCAAACACAGTCCCTGGAATCCGAACCAACCTGCGAAATAGCACATGTTGCCGCTAGGGAGCAAACCAGAAAATGGATACGAAAAATTTATCGTAATTACTGGATTGAGGCACTCAAAGACTCTGATCAGAGGTCCCTCCATGAATGCGGCAAAATAACTAAATTTAGGAAGGGAGAATATAAGACAGCTCACAGGTATCCTTACCGAACACAGTCATCTGAAAAAACATCTATCTTTAATCAAGCAAGCGGATAACTGAACATGTAAAGTCTATGTAGAGGGAGAAGAAACACCTCTTCACGAGTTATGCTACTGCAAAAGCCTAACGGCCCGCATACAACGACAGATCGGGGAACCAGAACTGGAACCCGATGTGATCAAAGAGACTTCTATTAAGACAGTCGTGGGATTCTTCAGGGAACCAGGACTCCCAATATAAAGCCGAAAGAAAATATTAGGGGCACAATAGGACCTACAGGCCGCGGTGGTGGGACAAGAAACCCACCTCAAGGGTGTTTAAGTACTTTCCAATTTATTCTGTTTGTTAGGTAATTACAACAGTGGAACAATCCACGACAATTATTTGGCTATAATATCATTTTGACAGTTTATTTTATACGAATGAAGGCGTAAGTTCTACTGAAATTCTTACAAAATTGCAAGCACAATACGGCGATCAATGTTTGAGTGGTCGAAATCTTTTAGAGACGGGAGAACTCGTGTAAAAAATAAGCTTATGTACGACGATCCGCAACTTCGGTTAATGGCGTTTAAAAAAACAAGTTAATAACATTATTAAACAAAACAGACGGGTAACAGTTCGTTAAAATTTACAAATTAGTTTCGGACATCATAAAAAACAAGCTGAGGTGTAGTAAGATCAGTGCCAGGTGGATTCCGCGATTGTTGACCGAAGAACATAAGTTGTATCGTTTGAAAATCGCTTCCTATTTACTGCAGCGATATGAAAGAGAAGGAGATGAATGTTAGGACTCAGTTATGAAGTGGTATTACATCACATCTTCATCGCTCTTTGTTGATTTCCTTACAGAACGTCGTACAACTAATGAAGACTGTTATTCGACACGTTTTCGCGACAAAGTTAAACAGGCGATCAGGAAGAAACGGAAGAGAAGACAAAGTTATGTGTGCTTCCTCCAAGACAATGTTCGCCCTCATGCAGCTACATGAACAATTGAAAGCATAAACAAATTTCAATGACATGTTCTTCCACCTACAGTGCTGATCTTGCTTCCCCCGATTTTTGTTTGCTCGGCCCACCAAAAGAATTTTTAACCGCGAAACGATTTATCGACGTTTCGAAGTTGTTTAAGAGCGGATGCGCATGCAACCCCAAAAACTTCTTCCAGGATGGTATTAGGAAGTTTCTAGTACGATGGCGCAAGCCCATCGCTAGACCGGGGGACCACATCGAAAAATAATACAGTTTTCATCATTCAAATACTATAATACCCTTTTTTTTACATAAATTCCTGTTTAAATCTGAACATTCCTCGTAGTACTGAATTAATATTAAAATGAGTTATCTGTATCGTGCAGTTATGAAAATTCTAGTAAGGAAAAATAAATGGTATCTTTTTTAAATACTAAAACCGTACTGTAATTTGATTTATAGCCCAAAGCTGAAATCATTTGAACTGAATTTAGTTTATTTGCCATTAACTTAAAACAAAACATTAAAACATACTTACTGAAAATTAACGGGCTGTCTCAGCTGTTGCAAATCGTTCGTCATTTTTAACGACTTCAATTGCATAATATTCCAGAGATGGTTGTTTGAAATATTTACCTAGAGAAAGACAGAATTAACCGACAGCACATATAGTTACTTTATTCGAAAATCACCCTTTCAAAGGCGTTTTCTAATAATGTATCATTGTTTAACCCTTCTGGATAGGCTACCACATATTTTAGAGCTTCTATTTTTTCAACTGCGTAATTTCTTGTTTTATTGTTCAACCAAGAATTCTGCTCTAACATCTTCACAAATTCCTTTTTAATATTTTCTATTATTTTATTAACTTCCTTTACAGTTTGAGAGCCTAAGTATAATTTAGAATATTTTGGTATTAGAGTTGTGCCCATATACATGTTTAGCTTGTTGATACATTCTTCTGTTCTTGGTATATCTGTTTTTACTCCAAAAATGATGTTGTCCATAGTAAAACTCAATCTTCTCAAGTATTTTGTTATATCTCTCGATAAATGCTTTACTGTACTCCAAATGAGGTAATTTCCTAAAACCATTGGGTTTGTTATCGTTATGCAATTAAATAAAAACTAAAATGCTGTACCTATAATTTCTGATTTAGTATTTGAGAGCAAAAACAAGAACTTTGCTAAATAGTTACGACTTCTTATAATTACAATGTCATTAGAATTAATCTTAACAGATGTAAAATAAAAAAGTTGATCGAAAACTTGCATCCACTTTATTGGAAATTCCTTGGTAAGTCTGTTTATAGATATTTTTTCACTTGCATCCTTGTAAAGATTCAGTTTAGCTAATTCCATTTCAAAATTAATCATTTGGGTAACATCTTTTAAACAGGAGGTTGTATTAGGAAATAAATACCGAATGGTTTCTAATATCCACACTTGATAAGCCTTAATGTAGCGTTTATATTTTTGTGGCTTAAGAAGAATTGTTTGAGGTAAATTCAATTCGCCTGGTTCAACCTAAAAATAAAAATTCTCCCATTATATACACTTCACTATATTACTGATATCGGTATTCTTTACTAGCAATAAAATGTTAACAAGCTCTAACATTGATGTATAGTGTCGCCATCTCGTGACAAGGATAAATTAATTGCAGTTTCTCGTAGGTTGGTACCTAGTTACGGGTGGTCACGATAAAATCGTACCAGAGTATACTGTTAGTAGTGTACTGTGTGTAAATCATTAAGTAACTATTAAAGTAAACAGTAAGCCAGAGTGGGGTTGCTAATCCCCCACTGAACGCTGAATGCTCACCAGATATGGTGAATACCGGTGTAATGGGGAAATAAATTACCCGAAGCTGACCAAATAGTAGCAACGACTAACCCAGATTGGGCGGCTGATTCCACACTCACCAACCCGCACGGCAAGCGCGGTAAGTTTATTGCCAAATCGCCCTGTAGTCAAATCATAGCAGGACTACAATCATACAGGTTCCTAGTCCAAGGCTGCATCTCCTACTCTGACTCCGGCAGCAGCTAATAAGTTAGAATTGCATAAATCCCCGAGTAAGACCAGGCTCTCATAAAAATACTACACATATCCTCATACAACGCGAGATCATTTCTCGTGAAGCCAGACTTACCGAACTAGGAGAAAAACTTGCTAAGGTGAAATGGGATATAATAGGAATAAGCGAAACGAGGCGTAAATGAGAACTGCTAACATTAAGACAGGACACCAATTTTTCAACTGCAGCGGAGAAGAAGCAAATACGAATGCTACGGGCTTCCTAATATACAGAAGATTGATATCATATAGTAACCACCGTCTTCAATCAATCCTACCAAAAATAGTGGAAGTAGAAGCCGTCACACCAAGAGTAACATATCTCATAATAAGAATATCGAAGTGATACAAGTTAAAAGTGATACAAATTTATACCTCTACTCATAAGGACAAGATAGTAGAACACTTTTACATACAAACAGAAATCTTGACAAATCCTACTAAGTTATAATTGGAGATTTTAAAGTCAAAGTGGGAAGACACCAATTAGAAGAAAATTGTGTTGGTAAACTTGCATTGGGAGAAAGAAACTAAAGAGGCCAAATGCTTATAAACTTCCTTGAAAGTCATGAACTATATCTCATGGACACATTCTTCAAAAAAACACCCCAAAGACGATGGACTTGGCATAGTGCAGATGGAGTAACAAAAAATGAAATCGATTTCATCATCACTGACAAGAAGTATATACGTAGTTCACGATATCATTGTACTAAATGCTTTACATACGGACAGTGACCATCGAATGGTCCACTGCAAAATTTCGCTACCAGTAAGCTTACAAAGACAAAAGCTGATTCACCTGAAAGAACATACAAACAACATAGATGCATTAGAAATCAAACAAGTCTATCGAAAAGATATCGAAGAAACGATGAGAAATTGTGAAAGTTACGATAGGAGAAATAAATGAAGAAATCACAAACAATACTATAAACGCAGCCAAGAAATTCGTTGCAAGAACAACGAAGGTCAATACAAGTAGAATAAACGCAGAAACAAAAGAAATCGTGAAGGAAACACGGAGAGTACTGTCCCAGACAAAAAGAAACAAAACTAAATTAAAGAAACTAAACAGTCGACCCGTGTCCGCGACCACGCCACGTTCAGTTCGTTCGCTAGTGCACAGTGCGATAGTAAAATCTACGTGTTATCGCTCCAGCCCGCCTGGAGCACAAGATAGCATACATACGTTTAACTTTCCATAATATCCAATAAAAATTAAATTAAACAATAGTTCGGCCTTACAACCGGCTACCGCCCTTCTGGGCAGGTAGGCCATCGCCCCTCCGTAAAATTAAGTGCTCCACTCGTTTTATGTCAACCATTTAATATATTAACACAATCTAAATATGAAACCAACAGTTAGTCCACCTAAACTCGTAATTCAAGGAGAAAACGCAGGTACTCCCATGGAGACCAACACAGACGCTAACCACAAACGTAACCTGGATTCGTCATCTTCAGACAATCCATGCAAACGTTATTTATTTGACGTAGACAATCTTGTTAAGAAAAACCAGTTCCACGCCCTCAGTGTAGAAGTTTCCTCTAACACAAAAGATAACAGTGACAACAGTAGTACCACAATTAAGCCCCGAAAAATACCTCCAATATTTTTACATCACGCTACAAATTACCTAGAAGTAATAAAAGACATAACAAAACTAAACATCAGTGATTTTTCCACCGCAAACGCTGGCGATATGCTTAAAATTAATCTAACCAATCCAGACGATTATAGGTCATTAACGAAGTATTACGATGATAACAATCTAAAGTATCATACCTACCAAAACCCAGAAAACGCCAATCTATCAGTTATTATTAGG
>JABXWE010009655.1:0-36453 GCA_014611495.1 Limonius californicus | reverse complement strand
GTATTTGTTAATATTAAGTTCCAAAAATAAAATCTTTTCCAGAGCCCATCCTGAATCCCTCTCCTGAAACTCGGACAGCTTCGAGTCTAGTACGTCTGTAAAACGATCAAATAAATCATTTAAATTGGTACCGTAGGTAACAACTTCATTTCGCGTATTAAATGATTTGATATCTCTAATGTTTTTAGATTCCAAAACAAAAAGACCGAAAAGTTCAACATTTACTTTAATATTAACAAATATCTGTAATTTTGCTCGAATTAATTTCACAACTTTCTGACTAATCGATTCCATAAATTTACGAAGATTTATTTCATCGTTTTGACAGTTAATTTTATATGTGACTATACGAGCCTTGAATGCTGATCGCAAGACAACGACATCCGCATAATCTGTTTGATTTTGAAAGCTCCTCTTGTGCTGAGCGCTCCTAACATGTCCAGAATAAAATCGTCGTGGAACATGCTCATCACACTCGATGCAGTATGTAGTTGTAGACGTTGAAGGAATAGATGTCGAAGGAGTAGACGATGATGAAGATGCTGGAATGTAAAATAGCATTATAACACATTACTAAATTATACAATGTAATTAGTTATACCTTGGGGATATGTAGTTGCAGATGTTGAAGGAGTAGCTGTCGAAGGAGTAGGCGATGAATGGATAAATGCTGGAATATAAAAATAGCATTATAACACATTACAAGATTATACAATATAATTAGTTATACCTTGGGGATTTTTTTGGCTCATTCTAGCCCTCTTTGGAGCACTGCCAGAAGAAACCATCGCGGTACCCCGTGAAGTGTCTGAAATTATTAATGCTTTTATTATTTATACGTTATTAATAATACACTTTTTAACCTACCGACTGACGATTGGTCATTGGTTTGAGGTCGGCAACCTTTACGACGATGGCGGATTAAGTTGTCAACCCTTGAAAAAGTCTGTTGGCATACTTGGCATATGTAATGCATTATAGTGTTTACAATTTGATCAAAGATGCTCAGCAGAAAAGAGTGCCTCTCAGCATTACACGGTTGGAACGTCGAGTACGTGGGCACAACATCCAACCAGGAAAGGATCGTGGGACGTGTTGTGATTAGTAAAGGACGGGTCGAAAATTAGAAAGCCTTCAGAGAGGTAGGCGGTTCCTCAAATCGCGCTGCTTTTGCAGCACCATGATCAAATTCTGCTTCTTGCGAACGAGGTAGTTGCAATCCGTCACTTCTATCAGAATTTGATCATTGAGCTGCCGTATCCTGGCCTGAAAATCTTTAACATTACCCCTGAACATTCCTGCACCAAAGGCTTGTTCCAGGCGCGTACGCGCTTTACAAGCACGGTTGTAACGCGCCTGCGTCCTATTTAAATTCGCCCTGGTGGTTCGAACCTTCTCCTCCGTAACCGTTCTTATGGCATCCATCTCAGCAGCACGATTTGCGAAACCATCCAGCACGGCAACATTCTCCTCTGAAAAGTAATCATCATCTCCCCATCCCGACGATCCAACCTCATTGTCGTCGGATTGGGAAGATGTAGGCGGAACAACATTTTGACTGGAAACTTGAGTGTTTATAATATTTTCATTAAATTCATTAAATTCATTAAATACATCATCATTATCCCAATCTAAAACTTTTGGAATATTAGCGGAACTTGATGGAACAGGGTTATTAGATTGAGATGAGAATAATGCATTTAACGATATTTCAATTGCGTCAAAATCTGAGTCATTAACCCTATCTAATCTAGCCACATGATCAAATAGGGATACGTCTTGTAGGCGTGTCACAACGTCGGACAGTGAGGGATCCTGCTGCATAGGGACAACCTCATCCTCGGCCTCAGGTTGGAAAGGATCGGGAGAGTAGAAGTCTATGGCTGGAGCGCTCTCATCAGCTTCCTCATAGAGTTGCTCCGCAGCTTTATCCCAAGCACTAGGAGTTACTGGGCTCAAGAGGTTATTAAATTCTGGGGTTGAGCATTTCCCAAGGTACTGTGTGATATTGTTCAAATCCGCAAATTGACTAACATCCCCACTCCCCGAAATAGAGAAATGCTTAAAGGAACTTGGTCCTGCAGGCGTAGGAAGCACTTCCGCACCAGCTCCATATGCTAAAGAAGCATTTCCTACAGCTGCAGGCCCTGAAATTTCTAAATCATTTTTGAAAACCGAAACACCAGCCGAGGGGTGGTGGCGGTTATGGAGGGGTTTCGTATGGAGGGGTTTCGTATGGACAAACTGCTTCTGGTCGGTGAGGGGAGAGGGTGAGGGGAGAGGGTGAGGGAGTTTCAAGGCCCCCCAAGCAACAATAATGGGGTCTACCGGAGCCAGTCCAACGATGGGAAAAATTGCATAAAATGCCTAAAATGGAAAATGTTTGCGCATGCGCACATCGACGATATACTGTATAAATACGATTAAACATTTTTTAATTTCATTAGTTAACAGCTTACAAGTAAACAGTACAGTACAATGCTTTTTTTTTATTATTTAAACTATGGTTGTTTCGGCATTTTTAATGGTTGTGTAAATTATCAGAATTGGACTAACGTGTATAATCTTCTACCGCATCTTAGTACTACATACGCATTTATTTTCCCGGACCGCGAGCATTATTTAAATATAATATTAAAAAATTTTTTTCACGGTAGGTGTGGGTTATTTACATATAACCACGGAAAACTTTATATCGCGGAACCAGAAGAGATAATAATTTTGGAAGAACCATGCACAGAATTAGATATAATAGTAAGTAACATTTTGGATCTCTTTGATGGGGACACCGTAATTTTAGAAATTGGACACAATGACGTTGCTAGGCTTTCGGATATTGATGAAACTGACTAAATTCTGTAACAATATTTATAAAAATTTTTAATGTCTTCCTAAATTTTTTGCTTTGCAATCATCAAAATTCTAAATTTTTGCTATCATCAAAATTAACATGCATAGAAGCGTAGAAGATTATACTCCCAAATTATGAATAAAAATTTTTAATGTCTTCCTAAAATTTTGCTATCATCAAAATTCTAAAATTTTAATATCATCAAATTAACATGTGTGGCAGAGATTATACACCATACAAATTACGAATTTTCTCATGGGGCTGTTAACAAGAAATACTGATGGTAAAATCCCAGCAGTACGTCCATTACCATTAGAAAATACCGCCTCTGAAGCAAGCATTATCAAAAATCGCTTCAGGACGACTCCGCTAAGCAGAAGCACTCCAAGGGTGACAGTGATAAGAACAATGTTTCCCATTCAATTCCACCTCTGAAGCAAGCATTATCGGAAAATCGCTTCAGGACGACTCAGCTAAGCAGAAGCACTCCAAGGGTGACAGTGATAAGAACAAATGTTTCCCATTCAATTCCACCTCTGAAGCAAGCATTATCGGAAAATCGCTTCAGGACGACTCAGCTAAGCAGAAGCACTCCAAGGGTGACAGTGACAAGAACATTGTTTCCTATTCATTTTCAATACATTTCCAACGTATGTAACAGAAAGTAACTGACAACAAATTTGCTACTTCTGAAATGCCTGTAGAGCGCATTTATTTACTATATTTTTCGCATCGTGTTTTATTTCTATTAATAAGTTTAAATTTGTTTAAATAAATACTTTTATCATTATACATCATGGTATGTGTTTTATTTCTATTAATACGTTTAAATTTGTTTAAATAAATACTTTTTATTATACATCATGGCCTGTGTTCTATTTCTATTAATAAGTTTGACCTTAACATTATATATTAATAGCCTGACCATAATATTTTAAAGTGGTCTGACCTTGACGCAAGTGACCATGACATTAAATAGACTAACTTTGAAAGTGGTTGGTGGGGGGTGACCTCGGGAGGCTCCAGAACTCTCGTTCTTACTCTACTAATATTATGTTATCAGTAAGGTCTTCCGGTACTACTCCTGTTTCATACATCTCAAACACTATCTTATAGTTGTCCTAACCGTTTTATAATTTCGAAGGGTAACTGTCTATTCTACGTCCTTATTTGCTCTCATCATATTCTTTTACTCTATTAACTGTTTCCATCTGTCTCCGATTTCTTCTTGTTCCATACGATATTTCCATGTTCCTCCTTCACCTAATATATATTTTTTATAGGTTTCTTAACGAATGTTTTCACTATTTTATTTTCTTCTTCTTCTACTTCTCTACATTTTCCTTCTATATGTATATTCTTCTTTTACACTTATGAAGCTCTATTTCTGAGCTATCTACATCGTAGTTGTTGTTTTGATGGTCTAGAATTTCTTTTCGTCTTTTATTAGTTTTGTTACATCATTTGTTGCCCACGGCTTCTTTTTTCAATGTTGTCTGTGTCGAGTACTTTATCTGCTGCTGTCACAATGCTTTCTTTATATTTTGCCGCGGTTGTTGGATGTTGTTTGTTGCATCTTTTGGGTGATTTATCCTTCGCGATTTTCTCTTCTCACCCCATCCTTCAATTTTTCCAGTTGAAACGTTTTCTGTTTTTCGTGTACATTTTTTTAAATTTCAAATCCCATGTCATCGTGACCAAAGTATGATTGCTGTATGCCTTGCTACCAGGGTAGCTTCTGCAGTATTTTATTTGATTTCTTATTCTTTGCTTCGTTTGATATCTTCTTATGTCATCCGATAATGGTCCACGTGTGCCTTCTACGCATGTGATCTTCAAAGGTGTGTTGACAGTGACTAGGGTACTGGGCCTTCCCAAAATTCAACTTGTCGGTCTCCCATATTTGCTGAGGATATCTTTCTACTATCGAATTCCAATCTCTTGAAATTATTAGGTTCTCTTCCCCTTCTACATATCCTACTACTTCTTTTATATCCTCTTAGATTCTTCCTATAACCTCATCTTCATACTCGTTAGTGGGCAGATACAGATGCTGGGCTTATTATCGTGTCTCTCGATTTAGTTGTTATTTTGACCATTATGATTCTGCATGTATCCTACACTCTTTGTCTTATCTCTTTTGTCATGGCTTCCAACTCCTGCGGTTCTATTTACTGCCGCTAGATTGATTATTCTATTTTCTCCGTTCCATATATCTTCTTCTGTTTATCTTATTTCACTCAGTCCAAGTATATCTCGTTTATTTTATTTCGTGTTTTATGTTTTCTAGTTTACCGCATGTCAGTAGAGGTCAGGTTAATATTAGCCTGGAGCTATTTCTTTCAAATTATCTGCAAGCTGTTGTTATATCACCAGTACTTGGTCGTCAGACCCTCTTCAGTAAAAGTAGGGTGCACCACGGAAAGGTGAGGTAGACAGCTGAGTGCTAGAAGCTTTGTATTGCTCTTATCCAGGACTGTTATACATATAGAAATTCTTGATATCTACTTGAAAGGTTTCTACTCTGGTAGGATGTCATACAGCATTTCGTACGGTATTTTAGCAATGACAATTTTTATAAGAGAATGCGAAACAAATATGTAGTTTAAGAAGAATGTACAATTAAGTATAAACAAGGTCTTATCAAAAACTACAAACAAATTGCCTGTCGCTATAGAGTTTCTTAAATGATCCCGCTTATTTCCACGTGTTAAGTAGCGCCATGCGGAACTACGTTGAAGCTCAATAAAGTTCAGGGCGGATGAAAGACGCATCAAGCAAGTCGTGGTGGATTAGAATAAAATGTTTTACAAATTTATCGTTTTGGGTATCTTTCTTATACAGGACCTCGGTGGTCTAGCGCAGCAACGCGTTGGCACTCGAGGTCACACCGAATTGCGCTCGTTCCGCTGTGGTTTCGAATCTCAGCTGGGGTAATGCGAAAGCGGTTCCGGGGGGGGGGACGGTAGTATGAATTAATGAGAGAGAAAAAAAAAGGTATCTTTCATGTAGAGACCTTTTTTGCCGATTAGCATTTGGTTTCGAAATCAAATTGTTTATTTTACTCTCGTACAGCAGAAAGAATTTTAGTTGCGCGGAAACCAGTAATGGGTCTGTAGTGATTCGGCTCGTATTTGTGGATTTACATCAATTTTAAAAAATAATTACAATACTTTTGTTTTTTACGGCCAATTGTACCTGCAAACTAAATAAGGTTATAAATTCAACATCCAGAAATATTGAATCTAGCCAATAAAAATTTTTCTTACAAATACCGTAAAAATAACTTCTCATATGATTTGCATTATTGTTTTGCAGTAACCTGTTCATGTGCCTGACAAATAAATTTTTGCCAATATTACAATCTACTTTCGGCTTAGACTGCGTCGTCATTTGGGAACTACACCCAGCATTGTCAGGTAAGGCCCGACCTGTAGCTTGTCTGCCTTTGCAAGCATTTGTTCTAGAAGTTCGAGCAATATTTATTCGTAGGCCCTGCCTGCCTAAACAGGGCCGTGTGCTTAGATTATTTAAACCTTGGGGTGGAAAAGGATTTGATCTTAATGCATTTTGTTTGCCAAGACGATAATACTTAGTCGGCTAATGTCTGTTAGCTATTTGTGAACCCATTTAAGCTAACGTTCCGCAAGATATTGCAGCTTGCATTTTCAGAGTAAATAGAAAACTGAATTCAAATCAGGGAAGCGGAGGTATTTAAACCTCTTTGAGCCAGTCGGGCAGAACGACGGAGTTCTGGTTGGCCGTCAGCGTTGGACAAAGACGGATCCGGTGGAGCGTGATCGTGAGATCGGTGATGCTTAGGAGTCCTCAGAGATTAAAGTACTGGAGTCCAAGCTTTACTGAATGAAGCATCCTCCCTGTTTATGTTATTAGGTTGATTCTCAATTTCAATTGCTTCATGATACTCGTATGCTCGTATGATACGAGGGAAGTAATGAGATACTCTGGCGGGTACTCGAGTATTGTCAAAGTTCATCTTATGGCCAATTAAACCAGTATGTTCAGCCACCGCAGATTTTGTGATGCGTTTGTGTTTGCAATCACCTTTGTGCTCTCGCAATCTTAACTCAACGACGACCAGTTTGTCGAATGTAGTTTGAGCCACAAGAGCAAGGGATGTTGTAGATTCCGGCTGATTTTAAATTTGATATATGATCCTTAGCTGATCTAAAACCGTTTTCATTAGTTTCATTAGTCCTAAAGACGGTTTCTATTCTGTACCTTCTAAGAACATGCCCAATCTTATCAGTAGTGCCTTTACTGTGAGGTAGAAAAGCTAAGATTTCCAGAGGTGCCAGTTCCTCCTTAGCCTTGGGTTGTTCCGCATTGCGGATTGCTCTCTGAATTTTTGTGGCTGTATAACCGTTTTGTTGTAACGACATCAAGAGATGAGTTTTCTCTTGTTGTAGGTGTTTTGTATTTGAGATTCGGACTGCTCTGGTTGTTAGAGTTTTTACGACAGTTGCTTTCTGCATCGGGTGACGATAAGTGATGAATTTGCATTTAAATACCTGTCTGTATGTCTATTCTTTCTGTAAACTGCGTGCCCCAAGCTGCCATCTGGCTTACGTGTAACATGTACGTCTAAGAATGAAATACTGATATTTTCCTCTACTTCCATTGTGAATTGGATATTATTATGAATTGAATTTAGGTGTACTAGGAATTGTTCTAGTGGTTGGCGTCCATGAAACCAAATGACGAACGTATCGTCTACATATCTAAACCAGGATTTAGGTTTAAGATCAGCTGCTGCCAAAGCTTTGGTTTCAAAGTCTTCCATGTATATGTTTGCAATAACAGGTGATAGCGGTGAACTTATAGCCGCTCCTTCAACCTGTTCATGCAAGTTGCCATTCCAACTAAAAAAGTTGGTTTTCAAACATATTTCGACTAATTGGTTTAGATCTGTAGGTAGTTTATCTCTTAGGATGTCCAACACACCATCTATATATAGTGAAAAGGGAGACAACGTCGAAACTGACTAGAAGGTCTCCTTCGCACAGCCGTAAACTTTTGATCTTTTTGGCAAAGTCACAGGAATCCCTTATATACGATTCTGTGTTGCCACTAAGTGGGCGAAGCTTAGTGGCTAAGGATCTTGCTAAAGCATGTGTAGGAGAATTTGTAGTACTCACAATAGGTCTGAGTCTCCAAGCTTGTGTATTTTGGGTTAACCATAAATACGTGTGGTGATAGAGTTTTTGGGTATGGTGCGCTGTTTTTCCGAGGTATCAATAGTATCAGAGCAGTTGATAGCACTAGCAGCACGAACTTTTGAGATGAAACCGTTAAGCGGATTGCGATTAAGGCTTCTGTAAGTGGAATCAGACAATAGTGCTTCCATTTTTAAATTATAACCTGAGGTGTTCATCACAACAGTAGCATTGCCTTTGTTGGACATCTTTGTTCTCTCTTAGTGATTTGAGTGCTTTTTTCTCATTTTTCTAATGTTGGAACGGGGCGGACTCGCTGTTATTATACTTTATACATCCTGTCTTATGCTTTCAGAAATTACTCTAGGTAGTTTGTGAATTGCTGCTTTTACGCCAGATAGTATGTCTTCCTCTGGAATGCGCTTGGGTGCTACAGCATAGTTAAACCTTTTCTTTAGTACATATATCGTTTGATCATCTAGCAGAATGTTGCGAAGGTTTACTATTACCTTGTCATTGGAAACAACCTAACAACAGGAACAGGGAGGATGGTTTTAGGCTCAGTAAAGCTTGGACTCCAGTAGTTTATCCTCTAAGGACTCCTACACGATCACGCTCCACCGGATAGGTCTTTGCCCAACGGTGACATCCAACCAGAACTCCGTCGTTCAGCCCGTCTGGCTCAAAGAGGTTTAAATACCTCCGCTTCCCGGATTTGAGTTCAGTGTTCTAAACACTTTGAAGATGCGAGCTGCAATGTCTTGCGAAACGTTAGTTTGAATGGGTTCACAAACAGCTAACAGGCATAAGTCGATTAAGTATTATTGTCCTGTCAAACAAAATACATTAAGATCGAAATCCTTGTCCGCCCCAAGGTTTAAATAATCTAAGCATACGGCCCTGTTTAGGCAGGCAAGGCCTACGAATAAATATTGCTCGAACTTCTGGAGCAAATGCTTGTAACAGCAGCCAAGCTACAGGTCGGACCTTACCTGATAATGCTGGGTGTAGTTCCCAAATGACGACGCGGTCTAAGCCGAAAGTAAATTGTAATATTGATAGTTCGAGAAACCCCGAAAACCTCAAAGAATATAAATAAATTTTTACTACTATCACTCTTATTAGTACATTTGTATTTATTGTATACACATAAATCAAAACTTCCGGTCTTAAGTGGTCCGGGAGAATTATCTCAGGCCTATCCAACATTTTTTACGTAATTTATTCTAAAGTATCTTCATAACAGTTTAGAAGAATATGCAAATTATTTAAAGCGGTATTTTGAAAAACGGCCCAATTATTAAAAAGAAAGTCGGGTTACCTGAGACTCGACTTTTGCCGCCCGAGTTTAAATAGAATTACAGGTAGATAGTTATAACTTTTAAACGGTAGTAGTAACATTTCAGGGTATTATAGAATAAATGACGAAATTTTTAAATAATTAGCTTTAATTATTTTTAATCAAAAATGAATTACTAGAAACAGTCCTTTTTCTCTGCAAATATTCGATTGGGTAAACTAGGAAACTACTAAATTTTTAAATATATAGAAAATATTTCGTCTGATGTTAAAACAAAGTAGTCATTTTGTAACGACACGTTTATAACCAATTTTATATTGTCCATATTCTGCATACTTAACTCCGTACGAATTTGACACTGCTATTTTGTGTTTACCATTGTATTATTTTGTTTCAGCAAACAGAAAGTAAAATATTTCATAATACTATTTGATTGGTAAGTTCCATAATTGCGATATTTTAGTATTTGAACTTGAATGCGATCAGTATTACAAAAGTCTTTCGCGAATGCCGCTTAAAAAATTCAATTTTCTTAGAAATAAGAAATATTTGCTGTTGCTAGGTAAATTGATTTGTTCTAGGTCGTGTAAAATTGTTTTCTCTGCGACTATAATATAATGTATTCATTACATATACCTTTTTAGTTGAACAATGATAGATATTCTCCATTTCCGTTGGATTCTGTTCTCTATTTCAGTGGGATTCTCTATCAGAATCCAAGGATAAATTGCGGAACCGGAAGCTAGTGGGCGTGGCATTTTAGCGCTTGGGATCTCCCACTTGTTTTTGAAGTTACTGTCAAAAACAGTTTTAAAGTTTCGTATTCGTAAAAACAGTAAGAACTAGGTATGAATAATTCAGACAGCGAAAACGCTGAAATGTGTTCGCCACCAGAAATAACGGAAACCGCGAAAACGACGTGTATTAATTTCCTGCCGAAGAAATCGCAGAAACAATACACAATGGTGTACACGGCGTAAAATGGTTGTGGCTAGTGAACCGACATACCTCCATCTAAAGCAAAATTTTTATTATACTGATTCGGACCAAAAATTGTAACATCCTATGAAATAGTCGTAGAGAAAGTATAGTCTCCTACTGGTGTAGAATAGCTATTATTCACTCGGATGATTCTGTCACTCGCCTTCGGCTCGTGACAGAATTTTCATCCTTGTGAATAATAGCTGTCATTCTACACTCGTTGAAGAATATACTATTTCTCTACGACTATAATATAATGTATTCGTTACATACACCTTTTTAGTTGAAGAATGATAGATATTCTCCATTTCCGTTGGATTCTGTTCTCTATTTCAGTGGGATTCTGTATCAGAATCCAACGATAAATTGCGGAACCGGAAGCTAGTGGGCGTGGCAGGTTAGCGCTTGGGATCTCCCACTTGTTTTTGAAGTAACTGCCAAAAACAGTTTTAAATTTTCGTATTCGTAAGAACAGTAAGACCTGGGTATGAATAATTCAGACAGCGAAAACGCTGAAATGTGTTCGCCACCAGAAATAACGGAAACGACGAAAACAACATGTATTAATTTCCTGCCGAAGAAATTGCAGAAACAGTACACAATGGTGTACACGGCGCAAAATGGTTGTGGCTAGTGAACCGACATACGTCCATCTAAAGCAAAATTTTTATTATACTGATTCGGACTAAAAATTGTAACTTCCTATGAAATAGTCGTAGAGAAAGTATAGTCTCTTACTCGTGTAGAATAGCTATTATTCACTCGGATGATTCTGTCACTCGCCTTCGGCTCGTGACAGAATTTTCATCCTTGTGAATAATAGCTGTCATTCCACACTCGTTGAAGAATATACTATTATAGTATTAATCAGAATTCTTTTCATCACGTTACATAATAATTATATCGATTATGTTATTATTCTTCTTAGTCGAGTTTTTCTCGGAGAAACGAAATAGGGGGATTTAGAAATGGCTAATTATCGCTAGAAATTAAAAAAAGAGCGATACATAAAAAGATACATATTTTAATTGGGGTTTTTGTATTCTGTACATCGGTAGGTAAAGGTTTTGTATTAAAAATAAATTTACAAGATGTGAACCTCAACTGATTTTCCATTTCATCTTCCGTTTCTTCAAAATTGTTTCTATGAATTTAAAACATAGATTTAGACTGTATTAACTAGTGGTTGGATTAAAAAAATTCAAAAGATTTTATTATTATTTTTTTGTAAAATGTCTGTAGAGGACTATCAAAGTATTTGTATTTAAATTAATTCCATTTTATTATGTCTGCGATTAATTATTAAATCGATTCAAAACTCATCTCTTGTTTTTCTTTTGAAGTTTCATATCCTATCAAAGACGTCGGTAACTTTTCATTTTCTGTTCTGTTGTGTGTGCTATAGTTATTAAAGGACAGTAAGGATCTACAGCTTAACGTAGACTTCGAACCATTGTGTCTTACAGCTCCTCTGCAGAGGTTTTGTAGAAAGTCTCAACTGTTTGAATATGAAAGTTAGTCCGTTGATTGTCAAAAAGAATAGGACAAACGGAGGCAATACACGCAACAGCTAAGTAACATTGATAGTTGTCACAGTGTTTAATTGGAAAAGTTGTTTAAAATCCTCCAAGAAAGTCAAGGATTCACTTGTTTAACCTAAAAATGAGCAAAGTGCTTGTGGATACTAGATATACTTTCCGAATGTGAATTATAAGTCGCTGGAATCTGAACTTACGTTTCAAATAAATTATATTTAGCATTAACGACGTATCACCAAGGTGTTGGAAATTGATTTCTTTCAAATAGGAACGCATATGTTTGTTGTCAACAACACTTTGTCGTGCTGTTCACTGGTTTTTCTCTTCCACGTGCCTTTCCCTAGCGCTAAGGTAGCAATGTAAGAGTTGTACACAGCGTTTTGCTTTTTTAAAATCTGATTAAAATTCTGAGTTTTGAGCTGCATTTCAGTAGCTTCATTTTATACAACTTCTGCTATAATACTAAATGGTTATGCATATAGTTTCGTGAATATGTGAGTTAACCAGTGGCGGTTTCTGAATAAGTAGGCATGGGCGCGTCCCCTTCTTGATTAAAATATTAAAATTAATCTTCTCTTTTCTGTATTTAAATAATAATTAAAATGAACTAATTCTGCAGAAATTTGTTTTTTATAGTTAACGTCTTGACGTTTAAGTTGTCATACATTCCGCGATTTTCGCCGCAAAGTTCGCGATTACCTTGCGCGATTAAATCTTCAGGCGTGAAAGTGGCATCTATTCGGCCTCCACGATTATCTGTATTCGGCAAACATCGCCTGACCGTACGTATCTGATGATTATTGATCATACATTTAGTAGCCCGAAGAGATTTGCCCGCACTCAAAGTTTTCAATTCCAAACTGCAATATTGTAACTAGCAAACAATGAATAGTGTTAATAACTTTTAAAGATTGACTTTTCAAGACTTTCGATTGAAGAAAATCTTCAAATTAAAACATTAGGCAGGCCCATGCCTAATTTAAATTTAACACAAACAATGGAGAGAAACGCACAGAACGTGTGTTACACCTATCGTTTTTCTGGAGAGACTTATAAACTTATACTTATATTTTAAAAACACGCGTTAGAAGTTATATACACAAGAGCCTACTTTAAATAAATATCTGGTGCTTTGAATATTTTTTCATTTTTGTTAAAAAATAATCTTGAAGAAACTTTTATGGAAACACAGACTTTTAAATATTATTGCAACAACATCTATGACAGCCGCTGAAGCTGAACGTTGCTTTTCCACATTAAAGTTTGTAAAAAGCTTTTTACGAAACAACATGCTTAACGATCGCTTGAATGCTTTGGCTACAATGTCTATCAGCAAGAGTTTAGTTAACGGAATTGATAATTTTGAAGAAAAAGTTGTTGACAAAGTTATTTCGAAAAAATCGAAGAGCAAAATTATATTTTAAAAATTAAATATGTTTGGGCGTGTATTTTTTGTTTGTTAAATAATTACTGATTGGATGACTATCTTATCATCTTATCTTATCTTATCTGACATTTTTGAGCTGTTATAATTATGCCCTAATTAATAAAATTAGGGTTATTGCACCTATATTATTGTTTGAAAGCAATTTACAAGAATGTATGTTATAAACGTTTAACGTGTTTTTAAGAACTTCACATTAATTTCAGTTAAGTTTTTGCTTATAATAATATATATTTTTGCTTTTAAAATTAAAATACACCCCTCCATGTTGAAACCTCACCGGCCGCCACTGGAGCTAACGGAAAATTTCCAGAATGCGTTACAGGATAGTCGTGGCGACAAATAAAAATTATATCATTTCCCATATTAAATAACTTTTTAATCAAAACTATTTTTTTACAAAGATATATTCGGTGTTTTAAATCTCAGTCAGTCTGTGCCTTTTTAAAATACAATCGCATAAAAACAATTTAATGACCAAATTAGGAACAAATCGTTTTTGTGCTAAGTAACGCGCGCGCGCACAGACACACGTACACACGCACGTATCTTTATATTTGCCTAATCTACTAAAGACGATCATACTCTTTTACAACTTTTATTTAATGATTTATCGTGTGTTTTAACACATTCAGGTATCGACCGAAAAAAATTTCACATGGAAGTTCTGGTGTGTAGTATCATATTATCCTAAATCATTCTTGTACTTCTAAATATCGATATATTTTTTTAGAAAATTATATACTTGTTGGCATTTTAAATTATGCCTAAAGGACAGCAAAGTCATGTACAGTTCCGTGTATCGATTCATAATGCTAAAACATATTTGTGTTTTACTGTTCATTCGCGTAGTAACAATTTCCCTGTTACGTGTTAGAGAAATAATGTATCCTGTCAGTATAGAGCATTATTGATAATGCACATCTAATAAATTTAATATCTTCGGTAACAGTAAGATGTGATTTATATTTGATCGATTGCCGGCCAAGGAAAACCAAACAACAATCGAGCATGGATTGTAGCAACAGCTCATGAAAAATAGAAGCCTCTGCCCGTCCGTGACGTGCGATTCCGGGTCGTGTAGATGCATTGCATGGCTCCGGGGCGTTCTGGTCGAGGTCAGGTCGTTCCGTGACCTTGACTCACTCGGCGCCGTTGCACGCCACTACCCCCGTCTTATCCGACGCCGTGACGTCACAGGATAGCGTCACTACTAGCCGAGGATCCTAAATTTATTCCCGAACTTGTCGGTGTAGGCACCATGAGTCGTGACTAACAATAATAACAAAATGTGCAACGAATATACCTACGTAACATATGTTGACCGGAAGTGAACTTTTCAAACATGCATCTTCATAGTTTTTTAATTTATACTTTGCCAGAAAAACGCTGGTTTCCATAACCGAACCGGCTTGTTATTTATTTATGTAAGCGCTGCAATGACGAAACAACTTCCACTGCTAGTAAGTACCCAAGTAGTTAATATATTCAGTTTTAAATTTGAATATGGGCATTTAACCCTTTTGCGAGACGTTAAAAATTGCGACTGGTGTTGGAATTACTTCAGAAAGGCAAAATTTATAGTGGCCTCATATGCCATGTAAAAAGGTGCTTGAAAAATCGCAATCTAGATCTCGCTCATTAAAACCCAAACCAAAGCAATCAACGACATAAATCAGTGAACGATTTTATTTCAAAACAAACAAGCAGTACGTAATTATAAACAATTCAAATTTCGTATTACAATTTTTAGGAAGTACTCTCCATTTATTGTAATTCATTTATTACAAGATTTTAAAAGTTTTTGAAAATGGTCTGCCAATGCGTTCGAAGAAACTGCTTTCAATTTGGCTGTTACATTTTTCTTAATAGCCCCTATGCCCAAAAACCGGTTGCCTCTAAGAACAGTTTTTATTTTACGATAAGAGTCTGTTCGTAAGTCAAGTAAATGCGGCGAGTAATTCATTTCAACAATCTCCGCATTAGTGAAATACTTTGCAATAGTATTTTTGTCGCATCACTATTTACTATTTCTCCTTTGAGTGCAGAGTATTTATGGATCATAGCCTGTTTATTGAAGAAAGTAATTAGTATAATTTTGATTTCGGATTTTTGAAAAGGATACTTTTTGGGTATGGATGATTTTTCAATCCATTACATATTCTGGCGTTTCGTCTCAGGATGGTACCGAAATACCCAGGAGTTCATCTCTGATGATGCAGCGTTTTTGAATGAACGCATTGAATCATTTTATGTGGCTAATAAACAAATATAAGAGTTTTCAACAGAACCATAGCTAATTTTCGAGATAAATACGCTATCAGATAGCGAAATTTTCGCTCTATTAGATAGCACGTTTGGCTATTTTTCAAATGTTTTAGTGTTATTCACTAGTACGAGGGCAGCCTTTTAAGTTTTTACAACAACCAGAAAAGAAAAATATGTTTTGGAATAAATGGCTTTTCAAAATATTCGCCTTTAAGATTTATACACTTTTGCATGCGTTCAAACCAATTCTCGAAACATTTTTGCACTCTGAAGTTGGTATCTCAAAAATATGATTTTGGAAGGCTGTAACAGCTTCTTGAGATGATGAAAATCGCTGTCCACGCAATTTTTGTTTGGCATTCGGGAACACAAAGGCGATAAATTAGGTGAATACGGGCAATGAGACATTAATTCAATGTTTTCTCCTTCAAATAATCAATTGTTTGACGTGCTGTGTGAGAGCTGGCATTGTCATGATGAAGAATAATGCGACGTTTTCGGTGGTTTTTCCTGATTTCGTCGATGACTTCTGGCAAACAAATTGTTGTATACCATTCAGCGTTAAATGTTCTTCGATCCTCTAAAGCAGCCATACTCAATCTTTTTTTTTTCCTCTGGCCGCATACATAAGTTTACTAAGTTACGCGGGCCGCAACATTATACAGTGTACCTCTTCTTCTTATTCTGCTTCTTCTATTGTAGGCAGTAGCCTGTTTTTCTCCACACTTCTATGGTGTGTGCACCGATGTGGACTGCCAGCTTTCGGCCCATCTTTTCATGACCTTCCCGGGATTCGCGTTCCTCATAGTACAATAATGTAAAAAATAAAACTTGAAACGTAAATGTATCCAAGCTTTTATTTAAAAATTAGTGTTATATTTGATATTGAGACATATTTTTTAATACGAGGTTTGTTCAACTGAAACCCATCTTTGATCAACTTAGCCTTGAAAACAAATGCAATAATTCAAATGACGTTTGTTAATGTTAGTAGTGTTTGAAAGCAACACATTAATAAGTTTCTGGCGTTTGAATTTGATTTTGATTTTTAAAACTACGATTTTGAAATGGCGTTTGTTACTGAAAATCCGTCCAGGTTTGATCAGCGTGCGGTTCTACAATGCGCTGAGGGTATGCAGCCATTGCAGATTCATACGAGAATGCAAGCAGTGCATGCAGGAAATTATGTACTACGTACCCAACTGTGAAGGAATGGTGCCGAAAATTTAAAAATGGAAAAGAGGGGACTATGGACGAGCCGCGACCAGGTGCACGGTGTACTGCTGTAACAGAAAATAATATGGCATGTGTGGAAGGCCGTATTAGAGAAAATCCTCGAATTTCAATTAGAGAACTTCCAGAAATTGTTGGTGCGAGTGTAGGATTGTCCATAGTACTGTTCGTAATTTGTATTACAGCAAAGTTTGTTCGCAATGGATTCCTCGTCTCTTATCTAATGAACAAAAATGCTTGCGAATGGACTTACCTCTGCAACACTATAGGCAAAATGGTGATGAGTTTCTTCTATCAATAGTTGCTGGTGACGAAACGTGGTGCCATTACTACGAGCCATCCAGTAAGTTATCGTTGATGCAGTGGAAACATTCAAGTTCACCATCACCGAAAAAGTTTAAAGCACAACATTCTGCAGGCAAGGTGATGTTAACATTTGTTTTGATTATGAAGGACCCTTGTTGATAGAGTTTAAGGAACCTGGAGTAAATGCTAATGCAAATCTGTACAATGAAACTTTGAACAAGTTTCATCAAGCAATAAGACGGCAACGTCTAGGAGAAGTTATGCGTGGGGCCATTTTGCTGCAGGACAATGCTAGGCTTCAAGTTGTTAATGTTGTAAAAGAAAATCTTCAACGAAAGAAATGGAGGGTTTTAGAGCATCCACCCTATAGCCCGGATCTATTGCTTTGCGATTTCTATATTTTTGGACCGCTGAAAAAGGCGTTAAAAGGTCGGCATATTGAGTCTGACGCAGAAGTACAGATAGCTGTGGAAGACTTCTTCAATCAGCAGCCACAAGAATTCTATGAGCATGGTATACGTGGGTTAGTAAAACAATGGGATAGGTGCTTTAACTGTGACGGTAGTTATTTGTAATTAAATTGTTGAATACTTTTTTTTATAAAGCTAAGATGGGTTTCAATTGAACACGCCTCGCATTTAAGACAAATCGGGTTTATAATTGCTACATGCTACCCTCAATGCGTCATCAAGGTGAAAATCGGTATGTCGATTTCTATATACCGTTTTCGCAAATTTCATTTTGGAATAGGGTGATCCACAAAGGTACGTTGTTGCGAAGAACGCGAACAGCAGGTGGGCACATTTATGTATAGTCTTGTATTTTTCTGGGACTAATTTCCAAAAATCTCTTTTCTTTAAAAATAATTTCCAGATCTTTTCGACATGCCTAAGAACGTCTCTACTTCACTGTAAGTCACATGCCGATCTTCTTCAATCATATTGCGTACAGCATCATATTTTTTGGAATAACGACCGATTTTGATCGACCTTCACGAAATTCATCAGTGACGGACGCACGACTACGACGAAATTCTGCAAACCAATTGTAAACAATCTCTTTTGATGGTGCTTCATTACTGAACGTTGAACGAAGCGATTCTAAGCATTGTTGTTGAGTTATGCCTTTACTAAAATCGTAAAAAATCATCCAACGAAAACCTTCACGTGAAATTTCCATTTTCTTTTCACAAAATTACTTTTTTTAAACGCTCACTGTAAACAAACTACTCGGTCAATTTCTAAGCTGCCACTATTTTTACAATAACAAATGTTAAATTTGACTAAAACAGTAATGGCACATCTCAATAGCGCCACCTACTACTCATTTGTAAAAACTTAAAAGTCTGCCCTGGCAACGGTCACTTTAATGGTTTGTTTATCTTAAAATTGTCAATACAAAGTGAGAATTTCAAATACTTAGTTTTTCACCGCCGCCGTTACTGCTTATATGTAGATGGTTAGCCGATGCTGAGGTGATTTTTTTAAATAATTAGCAAAACAATCTGTTATTTTCGCTGATAACTTGTTTTATAATGATTAGGCAGTAGTTCCTGGTGGGATGGGGGGGGGAGGTAATCTAAGTTTTATTCCTAATTTACCCAGTGGATTTTCAAAAACATATTTGCTTGTTGTAAGGCATTCAAAAAACCACCAACCTTACTCTGGTGTTGGATGCGTTGCGTATGTTCGTAAAACACTCTTTGAAGGCTAGCGGTCGAGGTCTTTATTTCAGAGACTTCAGATGATGTTGTAAAACCACTCCCGTGGTTCGGCAACCAGTTAAGTTGTAGGTCGTCGCTGTGAAATATTCCTATATTGTTAACAACAAATTTTAAATCGTTTTTAGTGTTTTCAATTGCTTTATATGGCGATTGTACTCTGTGAAGTAAGATGCTATTAAATAATAAATACATAAACACTTGGACATGGACAATGAGGCTAGTATTGTATTGTACTGTATTTGAAAGAGCGAGATCTACGAGACGGTATTCCAAGCATCTCTATGCACACAGGCCATATTTAGCCCAATAAAGCTAGGATGTTTGCATACTTTAAAATCTATTACGTACTAGCTACTAGCTTTCTTCGCACTGTCACTATAAAATAAATACAATAGTTTTTGCCGTACAGCTTAAAAAATGTATTAATGAAACATATTTATGTATACCTACTTTAAAAATAATAATAGTCACAATTTCAACATGTTTAATGTGCTGTTCGTGCTATACAAGTCTGCCGATATGAAAAAAAAATGTTTTTTGGTATAATCTAACTACCACATTTTTAAACTAAAGTTTTCACTTCTAGGCCAGACATCATCTACTTGTGACACTCAACTGTACATTCTATTGAGTGAAAATTAAGCTTGGACTGTTAACTTTTTAAAACAAGGATGTTTATCAAAATGAGACGACAAACAAAAAAGTTATTTACATTTTAGTGACTTGCTAACGGTCTGACGATTTAGGAGTTGAATATCGGCAGCTGTACATGGTTAACGTTTTTCGTACGTGTTTAGAACCACCCGTATACGGCAATTAGGCAGTGAGTTACTAAGTTTTAAGACAATGTTTATGTTATTCATGGTCAACCCTTATGCATTTTTTATTGGATGCTAGGTACAATAATTATTCTCTAAGTGCTGGTCAAGCCATTATACGCAAGTATTTAGGGTAACACAGGTATATTTCAAGGGTGTTAACGAAGTTTTATTCGTGCAGTACATACGTCAACATACATTACAGCCACGGAAAGGTAATAATAACGTACTGTTTGCTACTAATCCACTGTCGGCGACATCATCATCATCGTAGTTGGCTTTCGATTGTAAATAATTCCGTTCATGATCACAAAACATTTTCATTCTAGGTCGAGCAAAATGAGTTATTCATTTTTAAACAAGTAGCAGTCAAGAAGGGGGTTACATATAAAATAACGTATCAAGCAGAATTATGTCACGTAAACATGACAATTTTCCCAAAATGGAATTGTGGTCAATTACCACCATTTCCTAGTAGCCTTGGAAGTAGCTAGATAATGGGCGAAAGGACATGTTTCTTTACCAAAATTAAACTTAGTAATACAGCAATAGTGATTCTATCTTGATACAAACGTTTACATGTGTTTATTATTTCCGATTATAATAGGAAAGGCTCATTGATAACTCATCCAATTCATAGGAATAGAACTACCACTACCAAATTAATCCAGAAAAACAATAGGTACTTAGATCATGTTGCCTGGAATGTTTACGGTATGAACCCTGAGATAAATATCACATCACAGAACATCGAAGTATTTAAACCAAAATTTTCCCTTTGATATAAATAATACCGATCTTTGACATTATGCGGTTGAAATATGCGACAGTCACAAGCTCAGTCTGTTTTTATTCTTTTCCCTCTTTCCGTTTTTAACCCTTATTCGGGTCTTCCGGAGTTCAATATATCTTAGTTCCATTGGTGACTGTTTAATCATTGAGCCTCCTGAATATTTCGGTCTTGCATGGACTTTTGTACTCCTTTTTTCTGTAATCTAAATTGCGGTGCCCATTGCATTGTTTTCATTGGGAGTCTGTGTTCTCCCATTCTCTGGACATGTTCGTACCACATGAGTTGTCTTATTTCTATCTTTTCGATTATATCATATTCTACTTTCATTATTTTTCGTATTCGTGTATTTTTTACCCTTTCCCAGACCATAGTCTTATACATTTGTTATTTGGTCTTTTGGTTATGTTGAATTAAATGATAAGCAAATAATTCGTCGAAGCTCTTTAAAATTATAAGTTTTCTATGTTTTCTCTTATCGGATGTAATAATATAAATGACATACATAAGCCAAAATATATTTGTATAAAGCAGGTACATAAATCAAAATTACATTTATGTCCTTATATCTTGGAATTCAAAAACGTACTCTTAAGCTGAAAAACAAAACTTAAATACCTAGGGCACCAAAATTCACTTAAATAAGTGGGGCATGTGACGTCACTCTGACTACGTGTGGAACCCACATGTCCGCAACGCTTGCACGTGTGGCTTGGGAGTTTTGCAGCTTTGAAAAGCATGGACAAAGGGCCCCGATGACACAATTTATAGCCATTATGCCAGACCTTCCGTAAATTTAAAAATTCCCATAAACTGACATGCAAACGTTGGGACCCATGCCGCCAACAGGTTATACCTGCGTTCCAAAAGATACCGTTTCAATTTAAGGTTAAAAACAAACTAGAAACTGATCTTGCGATCTTATTTTTAGTGTCTGCTAAATTCTAACCGGATAATAATTTATACCAATAGCAATTAATTGCATCCTTTTGTTCCATATATCTCGCTGAGGTAAACAACTTCTGTCAAATAAATGTCTAAACTGAACACAATTGGCGAGGTTTACAGTCTTCGCCAAATGGCAGTGGCCATTGAAAGGCCCAGCATTTTTCAACAAGTAAAAATTTTGAGGTTAGTTTGCATAGATATAGTTCCTCAACAATTTAAACAAAATAAATATATAGATTACTTCCATCCTTACCCCTTATTTATATATATATATAATTACAAATTGGCCTCTGGATGTAGAGTAACCTTATCAAATTTCGAAATTTGAAGTAGAAACTTTGCTAATAGTATCTACGAAGACCTTCTTATTATAGGCATGTAATATTTTTTATCAGCAGCAGCACTCGTTATTTTTTTATTGAAGGGGCTGAAGGGGCTGTAGTTCTCCACCAATTGTGTAATATTTAGTAACGCAACAAATGCTCTGTTTGGTTTAACGTTGATAGCTCTGATCCCATTCAGAACTGTGCGTTTATAGATATCGAAAACCGAAAAACGATTAGAAAAATGTATCATTATAATTGTTTTATTGGATAATCGATTATTTAAAATAAATTTATCGAAAGCTCTGCTTGTACATACAAAACCATTAGTACAAAACTGTGTACAAAACTACTATACTATCGTTTTTGGTGATATGAAAAACCGAACGTAATGATTTATGAGTACGTAAATTAATAAAATGTAGGTTAATGGGAAATAGGTATAAGTTATACGTACCGGGACCTCGGTGGAGTAGTGCGGATATGCACTGCCACTCTAGATCACGCGAAATTCGGTCCGATCGGTTGAGGTATCGAATCCCGACCAGGGCGTCCGCATTTCGCTTAGTTAAGTTTAGGGTGCCTGTTGCATGAATGTTTAGTGTGTGAGGGACGCCCGCACCCCCCTGAAGTAATGCGAAAGCGATTTCCAGGGTCCGAACTGTAGTATGAATGAATGAGAAAATAAAAAAGTTATATTGACAACTGCTTGATCGTGCAAAAGTAATTATTTAATTTGAAGCTTCATGATTTGAAACTATCGGCTTGTTTTCCTTTCAAGGGGTTACCTTAATGGTATAATCATCACGATAATATCAATTGGTTACGTAGCCAATTTCTAAAACTTTTTTACTGTAAAACTTTGATTGCGTGATGCCAATGAATTTAATGAAAATTATTAGGATGTTTTTTTAAAGTAAGTTTGCATTTAAAGAAAATGGGTAGCATTTTCTTCTACAAGCATATGGAAAATTTGATTATAAATAAAGGTATGTGGGAAAAATCTCTTTAGTTCATAAATACATTTTTTTCAGCAAACAATGTTATTCACTTTATTAAGCAGTAGCTCCAGGTTGGGGAAGAGTTGAGTGTACTTGAGTCGTGCCAAGATGATCTAACCAATCGCTTGTTGGAAAGCATTAAGACAACCACCAGCCTTAGTAGAGTGTTAGTTGTGTTGCCTACGTTCGTAAAACCCTCTATGAAAGTTGGCGAGGAAACACTTTGTTTCAAACACCTTAGATGTGCTAGAACACCTTTACAGATGTAGTAGATTGAACTTCGACATCCTAGTAGCATAGTACATCACAGAACAGTAGGTAGGTACCCGTACGCTTATAGCGTAGAGCGTATAGAGTAGACACTATTTGACATTGTTAATTACCTATTTTTTATGGTAGTACGATTATATCAAAAACTACAAAAAAGCACTTTAACGTATGCTGTGTTTATTAAATAACAAACCATAAGCAAAATTATAAGGTACAAAAAATAAACAAAAAAAAGTAAAATAATCAGTTGTAGGATAGCTCTGTTGAACTAAAATGTCTGAACTTACAAATTTAAAGTAAAGTGAATGTTCTAAAACAGTATTTCTCTTTTGCCGTAGTGAATGTTTAACAAAATAATAAAAAGCATCGTCCTTTTAATCTTTACAAGCACTACTAAGATTTTGTGAGAAATGCGCCGAATTTGTGCTGTGTAATATGATAATTATCATAATGCGATTCAGTGAGTGTCCAAGATAAATATTCCATGTAGAAAGAACTCTTTAAATCATAAGAATCTAAGATTCGGTTAAATGAGAATTATTCCGCACCTCAAGAACTACTGAAATCTGCAGGTAAACTTTAGAAATATTGTTCAATTCTTGAGAAAATTGTAGTAACTTGCTTATTATGAAATACTGCACAAAGGGACATTTTTGATTGCATTCGCAAACAAATACGCGTTCTATAATAAAAAATGATAAAATTTAAAACTTACATAATGGAAGACTAGTAACTTTTAATTAGTTTTACACATCAGTAATACAAGCCTGTGGTAGTTTTAAATGTATTTCTTTATCCAAGCATTATAACTTTATTATTTAGGAATTTATGTTGAACAATATTCGAAAGAAACTTTTCTTTGTAATAATATTATGAAATATTCTCTTTTAAGATAATAACCGAAGCACCCAAAAGCAATAAAGAAGTGTAACATTATAAGTCATTTAAAAAAACTTAGCAAAATACGTTAACGTAGAATCTTATAAATAGAAATTCCATGAAGGGGTTTTGCCTGCTAGGCGGGAGGTCAGAGCTCCCGTATCCTTGATGCCACACCCCGTTGTCGCGGACCATATGTATGATACACAATGATGTGGTGGGCATCACGCATTAGTCAACCCCATTATTGCCCCATGTCCATTCAAACGTAGGTACCCAATAGTTTTAGGGGTAGGTCATTGAGTCAGGGGATTTGAACTCTCGATCTTCCGCACAGGAGCTCAGTGCTCAAACCACTGGGCCAAACTGGCGCATAAATAGAAATACCGACTTTAAATTATTAACAGAATAGGGAAAATAGCGTTGAAACAAAACACAATTGCAAGATGTGCTCAAAGAAACTTTACATCCAAATGACTCAGCGTGACGGTTATATTCTTGTCAAAGCTTGAACAACATCTCCGATAAGGTTCTACAGCATATAATGTTTGTTACAATGTTTTTATATAGCTATAAAAGAAAACAATTGGAATTAAATCTGGGTATTGCGACGGTCAGTTTCCTGCTATGGGGATACAATTCTTTTATACAATTTTCATGTGGTTCAGATCAACCTAATCGAAATAGATTTAATATTTCGTGTCATGGTTGTTTGCTTCTTAAATTTATAGCCTAATGTAATAAAAACCATTTGTTATTACCTCCTACGGGGGAACGGATTTAAAATTTTTTTTGTTTTTCAAAATTAACTCAATTAACGTAGTTCACGAAAAACAAAATGATGGTATAAACTATTTTAAAACCCAGGCCGACGTGTGTGAAAATTTAATGACCTAGTAAAATTTTAGTTAAGAGCTTCGCAGCTTGCGTCAGTTCTTTGCTAATAAAAAAATTATCCAAATAAATGAAAAACTGAAAACGAACTGGGAATTCAAATTCAGTGTAGCAATCCCTGATATGAGATCCTTTATGTTACTCAAAATGGAGTTAATTAATTGATCGTGCCTTTCTATTAAACAAGTAGCAGCGTAGCTAAGTTGTGATAACTTCCTCGCTGCTCCTCATGCTAAACAACTAATAAGATTGGTTAAAGAGTCTTGGAATAGTACAGCTATAACAAATTAGATAACTCTTGACAGCGCGGTTGAATTCAGTATTTTCTTAAAGTACGAGGTGTTACCATTGAAACCCGTCTTTACTCTATAAAAAATTTATTCAACAATTTAATTAGAAATAATTAGTCACAGCTAAGGCACCTATCTCATTGTTTTATTAACCAACGTATACTCTGCTCATAGAGTTCTTGTGGCTGCTGATTGAAGAAGTCTTCCACAGCTATCTGTACTTCTGCGTCAGACTCAAAATGCCGACCTTTTAACACCTTCTTCAGCTGTCCAAAAATATGGAAATAGCAAGGCAGTAGATCCGGGCTATATATGGATGCTTTGAAACCCTCCATTTCTTTTGTTGAAGATTTTCCTTTGCCATATTAGCAACATGAAGCCTAACATTGTCGTGCAGCAAAATAACCCCACGCCTAAGTTTTCCTGGACGTTTCCGTCTTATTGCTTGATGATGCTTGTTCAAAGTTTCATTGCCCAGATTTACATTGGCATTTACTCCAGGTTCCGTAAACTCTATCAGCAAGGGTCCTTCATGGTCGAAAAAAAATGTTAACATCACCTTGCCTGCAGAAGGTTGTGCTTTAAACTTCTTCGGTGGTGGTGAACTTGAATGTTTCCACTGCATCGACGATAACTTACTAGATGGCTTGTGGTAATGGTACCAAGTTTCTTCACCAGCAACTATTGACAAAAGAAAGTCATCACCATTTTGCCTATAGTCTGTGAGGTGTTACAGAGATAAGCCCATTCGCAAGCATTTTTGTTCATTAGATAAAAGACGAGGAATCCATTGCGAATAAACTTTGCTGTAACCCAGATTCCGAACAATTCTATGGATCCTACACCCGCACCAACAATTTCAGAAATTTCTCTAATTGAAATTCGACGAATTTCTCACACATGCCATATTGTTTTCTGTTAATGCGATACACTGTGCACCTGGTTGCGGCACATCCATAGTCTCCTCTTTACCATTCTTAAATTTTCGGCACCACTTCTTCACAGTTGGGTACGCAGTACATGCATTTCCATACACTGCTTGCATTCGCGTATGAATCTACAATGGCTGTACACCCTCAGCGCATAAAAATTGTAGGACCGTACGCTGATCAAACTTGGACGGATTTTCAACAACAAACACCATTTCAAAATCGAGGTTTTAAAAGTCATAATCAAATTCAAACGCCAGAAACGTCTTAATGTATTGCATACATATACGACTAACATTAACAAACGTCATTTGAATTATTGCAACAAGCCTCGTATGTTTATTTGTAATAAAGTGAAAAATTGTACTTAATCTGGCCAAAATATAGCATAATCGTCGATGGCCCCCAGTGTATTGTTGAAAATTTTTTATTACAAGTATGTAAGAACTTTCCATTTTTTTCACTTTATTACATCTTAATTATGTAACCGAATAACTAAAAACGGCAGGATGTAAATGTATTAATGTAGCTACGATAACAGGAAACAGTTATTTTAACTAATTTTAAGGGATTATGCTAGGAGAAAGACCATGCTCCCGCGAGAACTAAAGGGCTCTTTAAGAGAGTAGCCTCTTAAAATGGATATTTCATTCTGTCGAGCGCTGTAGGAAATATATGATTGTGTGGTTCTTGTTTTCAAATTACGCGGTAGCCCAACATACTTACTGTAAATTCTACTACTAATTTACGTTTCACATCTGCGTTTTTCATTCAAAAAGAACGCAAACACATTAACAGCAGCTGATATTTATATACAAACATTTTACCGTAGGAAGTACTTTCAAAATGTGTGGGTCATAACGTCATGAGTTTCTAAAAAATAATTGTGTAAGTTTTCTTACAACGGGACAGGAACTTTAGAAATGTTATGAAAGACGTGCAAAAAATAGGTGTCCGCCCACTTGCTCGCTACCGTTTGCTCACCACCGTTTGTTCGCCGCCATTTGCTCACCTGCCGTTTGCTCGCGGCTCTCGATGTTCGTCAGCTATTTGCTCGCCACGCCAATTGCTAACCAGACACATGCTCCACAAACAATTTATTCATAAAATAAAATATTATTTGTAGGCATTTAGTATATGTTGTTGTTTATTCTCAAAATGTTACATTCTTATAAGAAATGTTGATAACCAAAGAAAGTTTCATGTAGTTGAAATCGTATAGGGTAATATTTATCTTTTGTTCTCAATAAAATTAACAAGAAGTGTATTTTATGTTGTATATATTTTTAAATTATTTTTATTTAATATCTTCTGTTAACATCGTTAAAATTGCTTTACTGATATAGGATAGAGCATTTTAAGTTTCCAAAAATATTAATAAACAGTTATCCACTCAGAGTACTTCCGTAAACGAATATTTCCTTAAAATATTTAAATCTATTTAAATACATAATACTCTCTCTATACCTACGGTACCTGAAAATAATGGTAAAGGTTTTCATTACGAATCAAAAGATGTGCTAAAATATTTTACCAACGAAGGTGCTTAACAAAATATAAACAAGTTTTTCTGCGTTAGTGCTGTAATACGTAGTACTGGGAGCCAGTTGACTGTTGAGCAAACGAATGGCAAATTACTGTCTTGGCGAACACCTTTGCCAGCGAGCAAATGGCATTCAAGCAATCGGTGGCGAGCAGAAGGCGGAGAGCAAGTGGTGGCGAGCAAATGACCTAGAACTATATAATAATAAATAATAAACACTATTTACAGAGCATGTAGTACTAATTAAAAGACTATAAATAACGAACAAGGGCCCTAAATACTTTGTTACGGAGATAAAGTCCTCCGAAGTGAGACTTCGCCAACAGTTCTTTTGCAGATAATTTCAACAATGCTTGTGTTAGCATTTTTAATATTGTGGTATTTCGTTCCTTGTTTTTATAGTTTATTGTTACGCTTGTATACCTAACAGAGAAATCATACAATATATATTTTTGAAATTTTATATGCCTCCAATTGTTCGATTTTCGTTTGAAAAGTAGTGGAACCAATTAATAAGTGTTTCCGTGACCAGTCAATTAAACCAATTCTCCTTTTTAGATAATTATTATGAAAAATTTTGACCACCATATCTAGCTATAATAATGACCACAAAAGTAATACTCGATATATGAATAAACAAAACAAAATAATAATAATATTTAATGAGCCTGATGCTAATGGAAATCTATGGAAAATTTTTATAAATCGATCAACATATGCACAGTGCCGTTATCTGTTTCATGTGAGGTTCTTCCACATATAAACTGTAGCTTGTGGACATTCATTTGCTGTTAAAAGACAATTAAATTTATGGTATTAACAACTTTGGGACGAATTAGGATAGTTGGCAAGTTCGCTCCCCAATGACCGTTATACTCCTGAGAAGGACTATAACACATTCTAGACAGCTACTTGTACAACAGTTATCCAAACATTAGCGTTTGCCCTTTATTTACATTATCTTGTTGTTTCTTTCACTAATCATTGATAGCTAGTGTTTTAGATATTACGTGTTATCACAATCACTTCATCCAGAGAATTTACAGCGTAGGTAACTAAATTGTTGAGGAAGGTAAACTAGTCTTCGAAAGAAGACTTTTTATAAGTCGGGATTTTTTATGGGAAGTCGTACTTAGATATATGTATTTTCATTAGCTGTTAAATTATGAATTACTTGTTTACTTCGGAAGTTGTAGCTAGTCACTTAAGGGGTTCAAAAAAAGCCGCTGTTAGATTTTCTATTGTGACCACAGCAACGTTAATAGCCGACCTTGCGGTATTTTTAACAACATATGAATGAAAGGTGAAAAATAATTTAAATATGATTGGAACTAACTAAATGCAGTTGCCTAAAATTGTGAACAAACATGGCAAAATCTTACGGTTCTTACTTTTATTATATACAGGCTGTTTCAGACCATCCGTTTCGCCCTTTTTCATTTGAAACGCGACGAGCTTCGAAGTTGATTAAAACATGTTTACTACTGAAGTATATGCAAAGAATTTATTGGCACTGGCAGAATTTTCAGAGAAAAAACGGAAAGTAGGGAAAACTGAAGAAACTTTGAAATTTCAAAGCATAGATCATGTTTGGTATCGTTGGATAGGGATTAAAAATTTTGTCTTTAATTGCAAATTTTCACGAATTTTTTACGTCACAGACAATAATTTTAAGAAAATATAATAAAATGTGATTGATGCTGTTATTATGATACAAAATTCACAGTAAGTACTGTTACGGGCCAAACAAGCTTTTTCGTCGGACCGCAGCAGGAAAGATCGAAGTGCCTTCGACTTAGCTCAGCGAAGTAGGGAGTGGTTCACAAGAAACGGGAAGAAAATCTAATGTAGTTGTATACAGGGTAAGTCGAAATTAATGAGCGCCGCCCTCCAGGTTACAGCTGATTGCAGATTCTCGTAGCAGGGCCGAGAAACCAGCAGCTTACGGGAGATCGAACTCACCTTTATTGTGCCTCTTCTTGTATTGTTACGGGTCAAACGAGCTCTTTCGACGACCCGCAACAGGAAAGATGGAAAACGGCCTTCGGCTAATCTCAGAGGAGTAGGATGATTCAAGAGAACCGCTTACGGGAGGGAAATCGCACCTACTTGTGTACAGAGTAGGTCAAAATTAACGGGCGCCACCTTTCAAATCACAGCTGATTGCAGGTTCTCGTGGAAGGCCGAGGAGCCAGCAGCTTACGGGAATCAGACTCACCTTTATTGTGCCTCCTCCTGTATATAAAGCTTACAAATCTCATGCACAAATTAAAGTAAAATCACACAGAAATAAAAGATATGGTGGTCGAACCAAAAAACAGGTTGGGCACTTGAAACTTGAAAATGAAACCCGAAACAAGTTTTCACAACACAACTAACAATTTGTTTTACCTTGATTTTATTCGGTGGGGAGTAGAGAGAGAGGCAGGCACAATTTGGGGTGTTCTTAGATCCTGAAGAGGCAGACAAAAAGTCGCAGGCACGCCACTGAAGGCTGGAATCACGATTGCACCAGCAACCGCCAAGACGTTCTTCGGGAAAACAGGAAATTTTGGAACGCAATATTCTCTGCACGAATTTCCTAGTTTGTCGCAGCAGCGGCACATCCAGAACGACAGGAAATGGGTTCGATAATAATCTGCCAAAAGCGAGCAGCAAATTCGCAATTAATTACCTTTCCAGGGTTAAAATTCAGCGTGTTTCTTTAAATCCGACACTTGTCGACGGTTCTGTTCACCCCACGGTGATAACAGCGATACGAAAGTTCACGAGATGGACACCCATCGAAAACCCAAACCGCCCTTGCAGTACTTGATATTTCGGCGCTGCATCGCAAGCATCCAGGTCGAACGAAGATGTTAAATCGACTCCAGAAAGGACGAAACGCGATTCTCAATATGTAGTAGCAGAAATATTTCATCATATTGCGAAATATGATGCGTGAGTACTAGAACAAATCTTGCACGTGAACTTCCGGAAAGCATAAAATTTCCAGGGCCATTTTGCAGATAAAACATTAATCGGAATTTCTCCATGATAACAAAAAAAGGTCTACCAAAACTGTATTCGGGAAATAATAAGATAGTAATCGGCTATAGAGCGGCAATTAGAATGAGCCTTTAATTCATATAAAGCGGCAAAATCAAACGACCATAACAGTATATAATGCTTACAAAGTTCATGCACAATAAAATTGACGGAAACAAAAGATATGGTGAATTTTAAGACAAATATAACTCTATTGCTTCAAATTGGTAACACACATAGTAGAAGAAAAATACAATAAAAACGGCAATAGCTGTAGTCGATAAAAGGGAAGTTGGGACGTCCAAATCAAAGAACTCGCCGCCACTGGCTTACGTTATTTACTTTACTAAAGAAACAGATCTACGCAGCCAGCGTCGTTCGAGTTCACAAATTAATTACACTTTGCCCTTAACAAGTAATGAAACGATGGGCAACTGAAGGTTGCCTCACTTTTAATATGACAAGTGAATTAAACTATTCTGTTTCGTGTTTACCAACGAGGTACTGATAAACAGTGGAATACAATCACTTACAGTACAGTAGTAAGTTTACCTTAGTTTTCTTCAGGTAGGGAGTAGAGAGAGAATGGCACAATTTAGGGCGTTCCGAGGTTCTTGAAAAGCAGAAAAAAATCGCAGGCACGCCCGTAAAGGCTGGATCACGATTGCGACTCAGCAATCGCTAAGACTTTCTTCGGGAAACGGGAACGGGTGTTCTTGCAGTCAGGAACGAAACCTCCGTTGTACGAGATTTTAAAGTTGCTATAGCTTAGTGGGGAGAGTAACGGGGTTGATGGCTATAATCCGACGCAGGTCGAGAGAACAATTTCACTAAATTGTCTTTATATAAAGCATAACACTTTGCTGATACGTTTTTTTAACAGACTGTATGTCGAGAAGAATATTTTGCCACCAGGCGAGAAAAAGTGATACGGTATCTTATTCGGCAGAGGTGCTGCCAAAAAAACGTCGGCTCAAAACCATGTGCGTTCCCTTTCAGATGTTTTTGCTGACTAACTTTCTTCTGCAAAAACTCTCACCAAACGTAATTACTCCAGAACAAAATCTTCCACGTGGATCTTCTGGGGAGCGAGGAATTTCACGGCCATTCTGCAGACAAAGAATTCTAAGAACTGTTTTCGATCGGCATATACAGACAAAATATGCTTGTCAGCATTCCGTTAAGTTCCGAAAAGGTGACCTTTCATAAATTAACCTTTGGAAATAATAGAATAGCAATCGACTATGAGCGCCAATTAAAATCAGACTTTCATTCATAGGAAATGGGAAAACTAAATGAACGTTACAGTACTTGCGATATAATTGTCGCTCGTAATTCAATTGTTCTACTCTTTGGAATTGCTGAATTATTATAATCTTTGTGATTTGTGTTTTGCTCAGTTATTTTAATCTGGGCACCACGGTAAAGTAGTGACCGCAGCGCTTGGCTTCGGAGTTATTCTACCAAAGTCGCTCAGGTTCGAATCCTGAGCACTGCACTTTCCCAGGGTGTTTGTCAAGCTGGGTGGGAGGGGAATCACGCTTCTGGAAACACTTAACAAAATATAATTTTTTACATTTACGTATAATTCTTAAGTAATTATAATCTTTGCTCTGTGTTTTCTAACGATACGATCCCTTTTTCTAACTAAGAAGAATTTGAAATATTGATGGTATTGGGTGAATGCCGCAAAAATTTTAGGGCTGGTGAGCGTCTCTTCGCTAGAAGGTACCCACAGCGTGTACACTCACCCAAAGTTTTTCAACGTCTTGTTAACTGTATACACACCAATGGTCAAATTCAGTGCAATAATAATAGAAACCAACGAATCAGGAGACCCATTATAAATGAAATAATACTGCAGGTTTCCATCCATATCTTATTAACTTTCACCAACAACTAAACGGTGATGAATTCTAAAAAACTTTTGTAATTGGTATCTCAGTAAACGCCTTAACTTTCATCGTCGATTTCTTTGGATCGCCGAAACTACCTTTTAAAGTATGATAAAGTGAATATCCACAACGCGCACTATTGGAGCAAGAAAATCCACGGTAGTTGTAGGAAGTGGACAGCCAAAACAAGAGAATTTTTGATGTTGTCTCTTCACAGATCGAATAATTGGACATAACTCCTCCGAAGGAATTTTAATTTTAATAATGTACGCTGACTGTCTGAAAGTGTGGTTAGTGTGCTTTTAGAAGGTATTCCACTGGCAACGAGAGCTTCCATGTGGTTGTAACAGGTCGGGTGTCCATTGCATTTTCTGGTTGTTGCTCGACGTTTAGTAGAACTATTGTTCCCCTGAAGATGGATAGGTAAGGAAAGTCCAGGGCATGGCCTTGCGTTCCTACGATATAACGCAGTTACACTTTTTTTTTGTGGGGACAATTAAAAGATGTCGCTATCAATGTGATACGAAGAATTCGAGACGCTTGCCGTTTTCTCTCCCCCGACGGAGTGCTTCGAGCAACCGATAGTGCTTAAAAAAGAGAACGGAATTGTTTAAACGAAAGGGAGTTTTAACCGTGAAAATATAAAAAGGTAAATTACCGTTAACTTAGTTTTTCTCCTCAAACATAAGCGGTATAAAAAAATTAAATAAAACGATTTCTTTTTAAAAGTTCTGGCCATCGATACCAAACATGACCTATACAGTGCTTCCCAAAAGTAACGGATAAATTCTATAAAATCGCTGAGAAAAATATTTCATAAAAATACTCGGACACGTCGATTTTTATTTTTAAATTGTCATTTAGAGATGTAATTTTCAACCCCCCACCCCTCAACCCCTAAGCTCTAGCAACTCCAACTTTAAAATTTCAAATAGCAAAGTACTCCTTATGATACCTCATCTGATAGCTTTCTTTATGCTGAATACAACAAAAAAAAGTTTTTCATAATCGGTGGATAAATAACGGAGATATTTAGAAAAATGTATTCAAATGAAAGTGCCAATATTCGAGCAGGCGTTGATACTGTTCTAGCAATGAGTGATAAAAACAATTGAAGTTTATCGTACTCAGTAAGTTTTAATGTGTTTATGTAGTATTTTTAAGTTTGGACGAAAAAAAATTTTTTTTTTGAAAACAATAATTTTTTTATGGAAAAAAAATTTTTTTTTCTTAATTTTTCAAAACCCATCGCAATGTTTACAGGACGTAGTGAGAACATAAACTTCAATTGTTTTTACCACACCTTGCTAGAACCGTATCAACGGCTGCTCGAATATCGGCACTTTCAGTTGAATACATTTTGGCAAATATCTTCGTTATTTATCAACCGATTTTAAAAAACTTTCTTTTGTGGTATTCAGCATAAAGAAAGCTATCAGATGAGGTATCATAAGGGGTACTTTGCTATTTAAAATATTAAAGTTGGAGTTGCTAGGGCTTAGGGGTTGAGGGGTGGGGGGTTGAAAATTAAATCTCTAAATGACAATTTAAAAATAAAAATCGACGTGTCCGAGCATTTTTATGAAACATTTTTCTCAACGATTTTATAGAATTTATCCGTTACTTTTGGGAAGCACTGTATATGCTTCTAGTTGCAATTTTAAGGTGGTTTCCAGTTTATCCAGGAATATTCTAGCAGCGCTAATAAATTCTCTGCATATGTTTTGGTAGTAAACATTTTTTTATCAACTTCACAGCGGATTACGTCTGAAAAGAGATCGAGTGGGATGGGTGTTCTGAAACATGTGGACTATGAAATTTGTACACCTTGTTAAAAACTACCACCTTCCAAAAACAGAATCTACGTAACCTTAATGTTAAGATTTAGACGTTCGTATGTATTGTCTTTTCCATTGGCCGCAGTTTGCTTTCCGGCGTTCACGTAGACTGCCCTAAACGCCAAAAAGGTCAGGGAAACGATAGAATTTCGTCAATATACTGTGCCAGATGGTTCTGAGAAGAACCAGTTTCTCGTTTGATAATTCATGACGCCGGTCCTTCAATCTGAGATATCCTTGAAGGTCCAAGCTGCCGATGTGATTATACTGGTTTATCGATATATAAAGTTACATACATTTAATTTTTGATTGCCACGTCGATTTAGGATTCCCTTAATCGAGTAATTTGGATAAAAAGCATACTTAATTGTTTGATCGACTAGCTTTCTACGCTTTTAAACTTTGTTGACTTTGTATAAATGTTCCTTTTTTAACAGAGTATTTATAGGAAACTTTGTCAAATATTAATCACAACTACTATAATCTTCAATGTTATCGTCATGTAATATAGGGTGTATCAGAAATAGGTACAAATATTAAATCCGATGGTAGATTACAATATATACAAACTAGAAAAAACATTTCTTTGGCAATGGGACCCTTAAAATCATTGTATCTACATTTTGAAAACATGTATTTGCTATTAAGAAAAACGGATTACCTGGCTGCCGATATACGTAATTTTTCGTTTTAGTTTGAATTGTGTTATTTTTTGTGAATGCAATTAAAAACTGTTACGGGCTGAATTTAAAATAGGGCACCAGAAATTTTGTTACACAGCAAACACGGCCGGCAACAAAATGAACAGTCGGAAAGACCTCATCAGCTAGTTCAGGAAGTAGGGTCGCCATTACGCCCTCACCAATATGCGTACCAGACTGGCAAATCTGTGGGATCGGCCCTTCACCAAATCGTCCTTAGAGTCGAGAGGGCGCTTAACCACAGATAAATGGTCGTTGGCACATTTTTAGATATCGAGGGCGCTTTGGCAATACGGCCTTC
Source organism: Limonius californicus (assembly GCA_014611495.1). Classification (NCBI taxonomy): domain Eukaryota; kingdom Metazoa; phylum Arthropoda; class Insecta; order Coleoptera; family Elateridae; genus Limonius; species Limonius californicus. The sequence continues at coordinate 1,185 of JABXWE010009655.1, read as the reverse complement.
GAATCAATATGCACTGCCGCTACAAACCATGGAATCGAGCTATCTATCGTTCGATGGATAAGAGCAATGCTAGAAAACCGCAAAGCGATTGCTACTCTTAATGACAGTACCGTAAGGGCGACCGTCAGGCGGGAGTGTCCGCAGGGAGGAGTGCTTTCTCCTCTCATGTGGTCCCTCGTAGTGGACTGGCTCCTGCGAGAACTCAACGAAGCTAGCATCTACACACAAGGCTATGCAGATAACCTTGCCATCCTAGCTATTGGAAAATTTACAAACACACTCTGTGGGGTAACCTAGAATGCTCTCAGAATTGTGGAAACATGGTAAAAAAGGCACAACTTGGCGGTTAACCCTACCAAAACCGAACTAGTACTCTTCACGAGGAGAAGAAGGATTGTGGGATTTCAAGAACCACAACTATTTGTAACTTCTTTGAGGGCCGCTGGGAAGGTTAAGTACCTGCGAGTAATCCTGGATGCTAAACTCACCTGGAGGGAGCGCTCAGAAAGACAAATACAAAGACCAACTGCCTCCTTTTGGATGTGTAGACGCACCTTTGGGAAAACTTGGGGCCTAAAACCGAATGTCATCATGTGGATATACACGGCGGTAATAAGGCCCCTACTCACCTATGTGGTCTTGGTGTGGTGGCCTTCTGCCACCACATTAAGCACAAGAAAACGTCTTGGTCAACTCCAACGACTAGCGTGTCTAGGAGTGACAGGAGCAATGCTAACTGCCCCCACTTCGGCTCTGCAGACACTCCTCGGACTTGCGCCCCTTCACATAGTGATTGAGGCTGAGGCTAGGAAGACAACTACAGGCTCAAGTCTGCTGGGCAGTGATCAAATGCTGGGGTACCACTGGGGCACATGAGAGTCCTGCCGAGGTTGGCGCAGACCCATGTCATCTTCAATATGAGAAGTGACCGTATGCTCAACAGATACTTCTTCAACACACGTTTACAAAATCGTCCTTCCCGCTAGGGAAGACTGAAACACCCAAAACTGCAACCTTCCAGCTCCCAAGGGCCTTGTATGGTTTATAGATGGGGCTAGGACTCAAGACGGTACAGGCGCAGGTGTCTATGGCGAATCAGCAAGAGTAAAACTTTCGTTCTCTATCGGCAAGTACGCCACCGTTTTCCAGGCCGAAGTTTACGCTATACTGGCCTGCACCCATGAA
>JABXWE010009654.1:0-24174 GCA_014611495.1 Limonius californicus | reverse complement strand
GAAGTAAGGCAGCAAACAATTAACAAACTAATAATAATATTTATAGTATTCTTTATTAATATTAGTATACACTTTGAACTAATATTATGTAAACTCTGAATATCTTACTATTCACGATAATTTACAACATGTTCTACAAAACAATGCATTATGGTTTAAACCTTGGTATAATTTAGAATTGTTGGTTTTGCTCAACCATTGATCACGTTTTCCAATTGCGGATTTTCCTACTTTTGGCATTTTATTTTATGGATTTACTATTTTCCAAAAGAATGAACATACAAACACATTTTCCACAAAACGCAACAACACAATTAATATGTTAGGGTTGGCAGTAGAGCTTCTGCGCCTGCGCTCATCTGCTAAGCATACAAAAAGTGTCTAGAACACAGCTCACTGAAAACTTTAACAAAATTTCTAATTAAAATGAAATTACATAGAGACATGCAGGTTAAAACAAACAAATTTGAGTGAAAATAAATTAAATGGGTTTAAAAATTAAGAAATAAGATCCGTCTTTACTGATAATTACATATTTTTTTACGAAAATTACATATTTATAATATAAGTTATAACTTAGCAGTTATACAGGGAATTTTTCTTTTTAGTATACATAGCCTATGATTACTTTTAAAAGAAACGCGTCAATTTCGCCTATTGTGTATGCAACCAACTATACCTACAACTAAAAATGAGAAACAAACGTCACTGTAGTTGTGAATTATTTGAGTATGAAGGTTATGTTGATGCAGTGTTTGTATTAAATAAGTATTTCACCTTGTAGGTATATAGGACGCAGATGATGACTTATTTATTAAATATAAAAATCGACATGATGTTTCCGTAACGTCAGTGCACATTATATTTCTTTTGTACAAAACACGTACGTAAGCGGCAAAATGGTGTAATGGTCAGCATACCTGCCTTCCAAGCAGTTGATCCGAGTTCAATTCCCGGCGATGACAAGCTTTTTTTAATTATTATTATTCAACGTAGCATAAAATATTTCATTTCATTTCTTCGGTTAAAACGTGATTACTTTCAGTTTTTATTTTATGGGAATTTATTACGCATCCCTCTGATTTAAATTTTCGAACAATTGTTTGACACTAAATAAAGATTAATTTTATTTTTTAGCATTGAATTAATTTGATTGCTGTGGTCACAGTTGTCTGAATAGTTGGTTGCTTACACAATAGGCGAAATTGACGCATTTCTTTAAAAGTATTCATAGGCTATGTATACTAAAAAGAAAAATTCCCTGTATGTACCTACCCATATTATTACCGAAAAATTATTAAAATATATTGACGTTTCATGGGTGTTGCATTTTCAATATCATGCAGTACACTAATATAATTAATATTAGTAAAACTGTTAATTATTACAATAAGAGATCAACTTGACAGAATAATCTCAGTTGCTGCCTTACCTCTATGTTGGGCTACGCGAACCGGACTGAACGGACAGCTTAGCTAGCCTACCCTGTATGATATAATACTTAATGTTTCTGTAACATTTTTTCCTCGTTCCGGTTTAAAATAGTCTTTTCAAAACAGCAGGTTTTCTGTTCGCAATTTTTATTTTCAAATATCTGAACACTTTATTAATCTAAATATTGTGTTCAACATTCTAATAAATATTAACTTTCATTATATAGGCAACCCACATCTCATTAACACCTTTTCCGTATTTCTATTCGGTACAAATGGAATTTGCTATAACAACCTGAAATAGTGGATACCTTATTACACAAAAATTTTAATGTATATTAAAACGAAATATAATACTTATGATATAATTAGCAATGTACAAAACTTTTAATTTAAACTGAAGTCTCACCTAAAATATCTTGTTTGGATTGAAATTTTGGTGATATTGACGTACTTGCGGCTAATATTTTTAGCTGTGGCATAGTATATACTTCATTAAGAAGCACATGAAGTGCTAGTCACAGCATTATCAAACATACTAACATCTGCAACTTCTTTAACAATCGTATGTATTCTTGCAGCAGGTGGGGTGTAACTACCTTGCTGCTGTAATGTCACTAACATTTACATTTGAAAGTTTCTAATACCAATTACTCACAGTTTCACTGATATGAACAAAAAATTATGGACACTGTATTTAATTGATATCCACATATGCAGAAGCTCTTTCCATTCATTTTTTCTTCAAAATGTGTAGAATCAAAAAATACATTTTGTAATGCAGAATTTTTATTTTTCAAGATAGAACTTTTAATAAAATAAACACAAAAGATAGAGCTTTTTCCAAAACACTTATTATCAATTCATTTACTCGTTGATTAAATAGAATAAAAATCGAATTTTTTAAAAAAAGCCAACTGTCTCGCTGTGTACCATTAGTGGTACCTGCGATGCAAAATAAAACTAGATATCTTTTCAGTATACAACGGTAAAATAATGAACTTTTATTGCAATTCAACTTATCGCATGTTTAAGCCTTGAAAATTAATTATGAATCTAATAATATTAGATTGCCGTTTGGTAACGGATGGCAGTGGTTCAGGTAAAATGATTCTTATTTAAGTTTGTTAATTAAGGCAGTGTCTTTCACATTCGGGAATAAGAAGGCATTCTCCACTTTACTGCTTTTTCTTAAAAAGTCAATTTCCATATCGCCAGCCTCATCAATTTCTGTTATAATCTTGCCTACATAGTGCACATTGCCTGGAAAACTGACTAAAATGAAACGGCCCTTCGTCAACTCCATGGTCTCTGCGTTGAAATATGTTTGATCAACATCTGGACTTTCTGGCTTCCAGTAGCTGGAATCATCTTTAAATTCCAAACTTTGGCCACCTTCGCTGTCCGTAATATCACTTTCAACTGAGTTTACAGCTTTTTTTTAAGTTTTATTTTTCTTCGTACCACAAGAATCTCTCTCACTTAATTTAGCGAAATTATTTTTCATTTTTGCCGCTTTAGCCTTTTCTTTTTTTCCAATTAATTTTTTTCAGGCGTGTCAGTTAAAATTTTACTCTTGCTTTTCTTACGTGGTATGCGGTTCAACTTTCTCGGCTCAGCCTTTGGGAAGCTTCGAATTTCTTGCGGAAAAATAAACGTCTTGTCCTCATTAGTGCATTTACTTTCAGTCGGTGTTGAATGGGCTTTAGTGATATTAGCATTTTCATTGTTTTCAATTTGTCGAGGTGTTATTTCTCTCACTCCAGTAGCACTGGATGATGGTCTTGGTTGGTCCTCGTGAAGAGGAATACCTTCAATCTCTATCAAACGGTCCGTAACTGCAGAGGGAAGAAAATCTGCATCAGTGAAAATATCAGGGTTACAAGGTGATAATCCTGATTTACGGAAACCTGATATAATATTAGCTGGTGTAAACGCTCTTAAAAAGGAATCTCCAATGCATTCAGCCACATTATATAGATTGTCATTGGAATTGCAGGATTCTTCATCATCCACAGATCACAAACAGCCTTAAAGGGGCCAAACACAGTAAGGTCAACTGGCTGCATACGGTTGCTACAGTGTGGAGGTAATGTTAATAATATGATTCCAGCTTCCCTGCACTTCTTAAAATTTGCCACTTAGATGTAGCATTCAGCATTGTCGAATATCCGCAATGTGGGATTTTCTTCGGAGCTTCCAGAATGTTTTATCAATGATCAATAATATGGCAAAAGATTTCTGAATTATTCCATCCACTGGGTGTTGCTAACCCGATGGTATCTGGAGGAGCTCCTCGAAGCATATGGGTCTTAAAAAATTTACGGGGAAATATGAGTGCCGGGGGCAAGAAAATTCCACTTGTGGAAATTATTGCACACATTGTAATAAGCTGTCCACGTTCTCCGCTTGTACACCGGTTAACTTGCTTCACACCTTTCTTTGCAATTATCCATTTTGGATTTTGCACTGTTGTTGTACCTGTTTCATCTAAATTGTAAATCCTCGATACATTTAAAGTAGGATACCGTTTAAAAATATTTTCTAGATTAATAAAAAAAGTTGTTACATTATGCCTGTTAAAGGAAGTTAATCGAGATAGACTACAACCCTCTGGTTTTCGAATACTGAGACCTTTTTTGCGCTTTAAGAAAGCCCTCAGCCAATCAACACCTGCCATTTTTGATTCACTCCATGAAGGTGGCATTTTAAGTTTGTTTGCTTCGGCCACTTCAAATGCTAACTTGCAACCATAAGCCATTTTACAGCATGTTTCTAAGTATGAAGATAATTCTTCTTCCTGCTGATCGTTGAAAATCTATCTGTTGGCATAATTTGGTTGTAGTTGGATATCAGTTTCTGGATTAGCTTTCTTTTTATTTCATATCTTTGTAGTGTCTGAAATTTTACTTCGCAGTATCGAGCAGCTTGCCGCAAAGAAAAGTTGGCATTTGAACTAAATCAACGGTCCTAGACATTGATTCTGCGGTTGATTTGCCTATTTTCCGATCTTTTGGTTTAATTGGCATCTAAAAGGACAATAAAGTTTAGATAAAAATACATTGCGTACACAGTGAGACAGTCTCACTGTGAACTAGACTTGATGTCTCAGTGTGTACTATTTACATATGTTAGAATAAATACAAGCTGAAATTTTAACATGCAATATTTTTAGGTTTTGTTGTATTTTTGACATCAATCGAAATATGTTAAATGTGAAATACATACTGAACTTAAATAAAAGTGAGAATGTTTATGAGAATTGGTCACTTACTGTGGTATAAACGCTACTGCACACCCTTGCAAAATCACTTTTGTCAATAATTATTTTAAAAACGTAACTTTACCGTTGCAACTTCATTCACAAATTACAAGTCATATTGCTAATGTGTTGCCAACATAGAAACCAAAATTCAGCGGGAAATTGAAAATCAGCAGGCTTTGTCTCACTGTGTACACTGTCTCACTGGGTACCACCCTCCCCTACGCCCTTCTACGTTTCTTGGCATGGTTTATTTCTTCTTAATGCAACTAAAATTTAATATTCTGTGATGATCTGCTTGTAAATCCATAAACACCTAACCATATTGTAGAAAATACACAAATAGTAAGGAAAAATAATAAACAAGACGGGAAGCAATCAAAATTATCCTGTCATTTATTAACTGCTCATGTAATGCTTATGTTCGATGTGAGGGTTGTCTATACTAGCTTACAAATAAATTCACTTTACGTATACATACGCCATAGTACTCTTCCCACCGCCTATAACCTAAAATAACATCAATGAAAAACTGGTACCTATAACAGTAAACTAAGCTGGAGTCAGTTGTGAGAGCTAAAAAAATATTAGAGGCAGGTCAGGTAACAAAAATAAATAAAGGTCGCCAGGAACGCAATATAATAATGAATGGAGCCTCGTAGTTATTATTTAGCAGTCTTATCTTCATAGTATTTATTCTCTGCAGATTAGATTAAAATTAAAATTAGATTTAACTTAATAAACTTGAACTCAATGGACAATAAGAAGCCTCTCAGACTGATCACCTACAACAAATACAATTTTAATTTTAGATATGCAGTTGGATGTTCCCCATAATTAATATCCTTTTTGGCCACAAGTAGATAAATACTTTGAGTGTCCTTAGCCTATACCACCACTATGAATCGCTGCCTATTAATTTTATTTTGTTATTACATTCTAGAAATGCAAGGAACAAATCCTTTCTGAGATATGAATGAGTCGCTGCATATGAGAGAGATGATTGGGCTTTTGTAGTATTTCTGTATAAGCAGAGACAATACTGACGGCATTTAATATTATTCGTATTGTGTAACGCTTGAATTTTTTTTTGCAAAACATTTTCACAACGTGACGGTACAATCCGTGCTCGTAAATCTGAAACAAATTTGCTGTAGAGGCATCCAACAGTACATCCTAATACCATTTAACAATTTAATTTTATTTCTGATTACCTACAGAGACAACCAAAGCAATTGTGTATTGTAAGTGCGTTCAAGTCTTTGTCATTATTAAAATGATTTTGAAATCTTTCTTATTTTTAAGTGATGTAGTGCCAAAATTCGCATACTATACAAATATTTTTAAATATACAGGGTGATTAGCTACATCGAAACATCTTGAAGGTATTATTTTTTAAATAGAACACCCTGTATGTATTTTACATTTTTAAATTCGGCTTCAAATTACCTATGCAACAATCTTTCTTGTGTTTTTGATAAGGCATTGCCGAGTTTATCTAGAAAATGTGAAAATTTTGGTGGCACAAGGTTTAACGAATTAATTCGGTGCGCGAGTATTACGATTAATTAGGAATACATATTTCGTATTTATGTAGCCAAGTAATGTACTAAAGCGAAACAACCATCAAATATTAAGTTTATTACACCAGTGCAAATTTAATTTATTTCAAAGAGGATTTTATTCATTTTTTAAAACGTAACACTCGGTATATTATTATATTTGTAAATTGACACGTTAATTCTCCACAATGTTTATGAATGTGGTCCTACACCTAAAATCGATATTTTATCACAAACCGTTGAATTATTAAACTTTTTGTTTCCATCTAATCTAGTAACCACGGTTTTGACACAAAGTGAGTAGGAATTGGGAATGGAAAGAGCAACTCCTAACTTTTTCCAAAAACTATTGTTCACTAACGAGTCCTTCACCTACAGTAGCCCAAGAATTGTAAGTTGAAGAACAATGACAATGGACTGTAAATATTTGGAGAAATAGTGTGAGCGATTTGTGATTGGGTCTTAATTCTCTACTAAACATGTGAATGGTGCACAATATTTATATTTCTTGCAAAATAATTAGCCTCAGCTTCTGCAAATTATCACTCCTAATCTGAAGGTAAATATGTGGGTGCAGCACGACGGTGCTCCAGCACATTTCGTACTAGTGACTAGACAGTTCGCGAAACAACAATTCGGGAATAGGTGCATAGGTCGCAGCGGTGCTACGTATTGGCCACCTAGATCGTCGAAAATAGATTTTTTCCTATAAAAACATAAAACACATTGTGTACCAGATCTCTGCAACTACTGCAGAAGATATGAGACAACGCATAATATGCTTGCAATTCAATTTCCATTGACTCGTTCGTGAGCAGTAAATATGTCGATTTTGGAAAGACTGAACATGTGTATTGAACAGAACGGAGGGCATATTGAACATTTGTTAAAACTTATAAGTGAATTGAAATCAAATCTCTATCTATGCTATCAATAATAAATGTTGTCACTCACTTTAAGTCACAATTATGGTTAGTAGATTAGATAGAAACGGAAACATTAACAATTAAACAGTTTATAATGAAAAAGAAAAAATATCTCTGAAACTATAGATTTTAGGTATAGGATAATATAAACTTTTTGCTGGGAAGATTCTATTTAGTTAGAATCGCCCATAACAAGTGGCGCCCAACGTGGGGCCGAATTAAACCGCACATAACAATTGTGGAAAATTAACGTACCAATTCAAAAATATAATAATATACAGAATGTTCCATTTGAACTATTGAGGAAATGCTCTTTGAAAGAAATTAAATTTGCTCACTTAGCTACATAACTGGGAAATTGGATTCTTGATGAGTCGTAACACTCACACATCAGATTTTCACATTTTTTTTTTTAGATAAGCTTGACAACACCTCGTCCAAAATAAAAAAGGAGATAGTTGGAAAGATAATTTAACGCTGAAAAACAATGTAAAAATATATAGTTTATTCTATTTAAAAATAACACTTTGAATATGCTCCGCTCTAGCCAATCACCCTATATATTCTTCTTCTTCTTCTTTAGCCCCCTTCCATCCAATATTGGATATAAGCCTCCCCTTTTTTTCTCCAGTTATTTCTATTTGCCGTTAGTCTCATCCAACCAAATCCAGCCACTTTTGCAAGTCATCAGACCATCGCATTTGTGGACGTCCTCTTCCTCTTTTTGCCGTCTAAGGTCTCCAGTGTTGTATTTCCTTATTCCATCGTGTGTCTGCCTGTCTCATGCTCGGGGTGAAACTATCAGACCGAATTACAAACGCAGACATACGACAGAGAACAAAAATAATTGACGTGATAGAACACACAGCTTCACTGAAATGGAGATGGGCTGGCCACAATCCTTTATATTATCACCTATAAAAAAAGAGAAAAATTTCCAAATCATATTAATAATATCAATATTGGACTTTGACGCACTAATGAACAACCATGTATTTTCAGACTCAAATAACAAATATCTTTGATTTTGTAGTAAAAATTGTTTAAGGGTGTAGGAGCCACAGAAATTACGCTACTAAAAATCTATTTATTTATCCACATTTCGCAGATGGAAAAGTTAATGGTGATGTAAAATGCAGAGTGTACCATATCATATGAGACCTATTTCGCTAGAGAACAGGGGACATCGAAACATTTAAATAAGTTCATATTAACATATCATCAGCTTTAGTTTATAATATCCAGAGTATGAAAGGAAAAACTACACATTTACATGTTTAATTTCTTAATTGTTTAATGATTTGGAACAAAATGTAACATTTTCTATACTCCAGTACTATTATAGGACCTCTGCGTGAATGCAGGCTTGCAGTCGCAGTGTCTTGAAACTTCGTGTTCTTTCAAAAATACCAGGTGTTTGCCAGATTTTTTGGCAACCTTCTTATATGCGTTTGACGAAGTATTTCCGTATCAGCAATAGGTGCGAAATAAACAATATATTTCAAGTAGCTCCACAAGTAGAAGTCCAATGGATGTAGATCTAGGGATCGTATAGACCAGGCTATAGGTCCCACATGACTTATCTACTGATTAGAAAATCGTCCATGTAAAAAGTTTCTGGCTACTAAAATGTGGCGTCGAATAACATCAAATGGGACCTCTTGTAATAGTCCACGCAATTCATTTCTTAAAAAAACCTTTTAATGTTCTTTCAAGACAAAAAGGTTCAATTAAATTGTCGCCGATCATTCCTGCCCATACATTAACACTAAATCGGTATCGCGACTGAGCAAAAGCATATGGATTTTGATCAGCCCAATTATGAGTGTTATGTAAATTAACAAAGCCATCTCTGCTGAATCCAGTTTCGTCAGTAAATAACACAGACGACAGGAAATATGGATCAGCACCAGATATTTGGAGTAACCAAGTACAAAAAGTTGAGTCGTGAAGGATATTTGCCTTCATGCAGTGCCTGTATCAGTTGTAAATATAACGATAAAGAAGTTGCTGGTTTAAAACTTTCCACACTGTCATTTTTCCCGCATTCTCTTCTGCTGCTATTCGTCAGGTACTGATGCCAGGATTTTCATGGACGTGCTCCAAAATCCGATCTTCGAGTTCAACAATTCGGACACTAACTGATCTCCACCATCTGACTCTCGTTTTTTAAACGATCCTGTTGCTCTCAGAAGTTCAGTTAAAAATTTTTCGTGTCTGGATGAGATCTGATGTCTTGGAAACATGCCGCATAGATACGTCTCGATTCTGCCGCTTACATTGAGCGAGTCCATACATCAAAATCATGTCTCCGTCATTTCCTCGTTTGAATAAGCCACTGTCGTTAGTATAACATGCAACGTGCAGTTTAGTATCAATCAACTGATGGGAATGTGGATTCATTTGAAAAATTGTGAATATAGCGATACACTATAACAATCTGTATCCTTCAATACCCCGTATCTCATAAACTAATACTGGTGGGACATATGTTAATATACATTTTTTTATTGATTTGATGTCTCCTATGCTCAGCTGACACAGGTGCCTCATATTATGGTACACCCTACATTAAGTTCTTGAATTATTAGCATCATTTAATTAATAATTAATTTATGATTTCAAATAGAATTTGTAATTGTGTCGTTATTTATAACATTTTTAAATATCTATTGCAACACGCGTAAACTTCAGTATCGGGGGCAAGATCTTACATATTAGAATGATTTAAATTTTTTTCCCCTTAAGTCGTAATTAATTTTAAAATTCGGTTTGATAATTCTTGAGATTAAGAGTCGTTGTTATCTTCGCCATTTTTACTTCTTTAGTCCTTAAACTTCGCCACTTTTAGCAGTGGGTATTTCCAACTAAAACCGCTTTTAGTAGATTGTGATTACTCAAGTAATAAGGTCAAAAAATCAAAATTATAAATAATTAATTTTTCAACGTTAAATACTAAGAGAAGGAAAGGTATAGATAAGTAAAAGGGGAAGGAAACCTTCTACTATTTTTTAAATGACGACCTAAACCTTTCACCTACCCCTTCTAAAGAACTACACGTACTTGTTTACCACTCTTGCTTGTATTTGTAAGCCTATTTTTTGACGAAGCTCCCACCCCTTGCGGTCCTCCATTCACTTTATTGAATTATTAAATTCTGAAACAATAGAAGATAATTAACCAAAGACAATGCCTGAAATTACATATAAACAAACTGTAGGCTGAATTAAAATAATACTTTACTGATTTATTAGGTTTACAAATAATTTAGATATATTTGCCAATGGTTTAAAATTTATCCATTCAATTGCCTGTCTGCAAATTTGCGAATAAACTTTATTATATTTCAATATTATTAGTTAATATACAACGTGAGCCAGAAGTTGTCCCTTCTTTAAAGTGATAGACGCAACCCAATATACACAACAACTGAGAATATTGAATTTTTTAAAGTACAAAAATGGAACATAGATGCTTTCTGTTACGTTGCTCACCTACTGTATTCACTAACAGTTTTACTAATATCAATTTGTATTTAGCAAGAAAAGCACCCGTTGGTGCAACCAAACTATATTAAATGTTGAAAATTGCCTCCATATTACTTCTAGACATTTTCTAATTTGTTTTAAAAATTGTGTACAGGCCAAGACTATTATATTTTGTAAATCCTTCTTATTTACTACCAGAGTTCGATATATTATTTCTTTCATTGTACCACAAAGAAAAAAGTGTAGTGGAGTGATAACTTTTTGGTGGTCGTGGATGCACAGCTGCTGTTCAAATTCAATCACTCCAAATACTTTATTTAGGTAACTTATAACAATTCAACTGTAATACGCAGGACAGCCAGCGTGTTGGTTCCAAAGTTTTGCTCGTCATTGAATTCTAGATCTTCCAACAATCCAGGTGAAATGTTTTGTAGGAAATTCAAGTAAAGTTGTCAAGTTAAAAAAAAAGATATGTGCTCTAATAATACCTATTACCTATTATGCCAAACCAAATACACAAATTTAAAAAAGATGGGTCCGAAAGAAGCAGATTCTGAAAGAAATTGCAAAATTATAATCTCTGAGGATTATTTTCATGCAGTTCGTGTACTAAAGTAACGTAGTAAGAAAAGATGAAACACTATCAGAATTCTTCTAGTTGAAATCCTAGTAACATCTTTACGATTAGATCTCTTTGACTTACACGGCGATTCTCATTCACTGCTTCTACAAACACTGCTAGTTCATTTTCCAGGTTCTAGGTCATTTGATCGTCACCACTTGCTCGCAACCGTTCCCTCGACACCGTTTGCTCGCCACCCGTTTATTCGCCACCCGGTTACTCGATAGCCAACTTGCTCGTAGTAATAAGTATAACTGCACTAAGGCAGAAAGAAGAATTTATATTTTGTTAAGCGTCTTCGTTTGTTGTGTTGTATTAATACACTTCTAATTCACTTTATTAGGAACAAAAAAAATATTACTCTATACGAATTCAAATACGAGACCCGCCAATCCTGCTTTGACTATCAACATTTCTTAGACTTCTTCTACTTAGAGGAATGCAGGATTTTGAAAATTACCCGAATATATTAAATGCTTACAATAATATTTTATTAAAAGACTAAATTGCTTGTCGAGCATCTGTTCTGGCAAACAAATAGTTGTCGAACAACGAGACCTGCGAGTACCGGCAGGTGAGCAAACATTTTCCATTTTCGAAATCGTTCTCGTATCACCTCCGTTTCTTATAGAAGTTTCAAGGCATCTTAATATTTTTGGGGGCGTTGGTGCTCTTGCTGGATAGCGCCTTATGGCGTAGCCGCATTTTCCCGGCATTTACCAAAAATAAGCTGCAAATCTGTTTTCTGGATATTTGATACTTAAAGTACATGTAAATTGACAGCTGACCGATTGTCATACTAGATGTATGTTGGGTTGCGTCAACCACTTTTTAAGGGGGGGTAGAGGCAAGTTAGTTGGCACACTCTGTAGTTTCTAAATTTAGAAGGCAGAACGCCCAAATCAATTTTTGGCACCGATTCTACCATTATGAGTAAATTTGACAATATTGTAAATTCTGATGTCGGCCGTTCTTCCTCGCAAAGCAATGGCAAGTCAATGAAGTATTCTGCCTCGTAAATCTTCTCTGGAGTAGAAGTGATTACACTTCCCGTGGTTCGGAGCCCACGTTAAGCTGTAGGTCCTGTATGTCTATGGCACTCTAAACGCGCAACACAGACATAGGAGAGAAGATCGCTACGTCTCATAAGGGATAAAGCACTCGAAGAAGAAGATGTCGGCTATGAATTGAAAATAACTTTATTAAGGTATTTACCAAATATCGTAAGTAACTTGAAACCGGCATTTATATATACTATATACAGGGTGTCCCAGCACTAAGGGACCATACGGTAATAGCAGATTCTTTGTGTACAAATATTACGATTTGTCGAATAAACCATAGTCCAAATGTCAATAATAACCAAGATACAGGGCATCAAAGTTAAATTTTAATTTTTGATTAGTTCAGATAACTTTTGAAGAAACGTAAATTTTTCAAACATTTTGGAAGTTGGGGGTTTTGCTGACCCGAGGAATTTAAATTTTTAACAGTTTTTCTGTTACGTAGTAGAGGGCGCCACATACGACACTTTTCACTCTTTAAATCATAACTTTTTTGTGCTTCAGGGTATGATCTTTTTTCGTAACGATATCGATTTTTCAATCATTTCTATATAAAAATTATATACTTTATGAATCTTATGAATATACAATATGTACTTAGTTAACAAAGGTGACTGTGACTGTTTCCATGACACTTAAATGAACGTTTTTGATGGATTGGTCGTGGCAGTGAGTTCCCTTGGCCACCTCGTAACCCGGATCTTACCCGTTGGACTTTTTTTGTGGGGCGACATGAAATCAATTGTTTACAATGATGAAACAAACAGTCGGGAAAAACTCTTACAGGTAATTCAAGAAGCCGCAAATGTTACCAGAAATAGAGACGTTGTAAGACGCTATCTTAGAAAAGCATTAACAAAATGTGTAGAAATTAATGGCGGTCACTTCCAGCACTTACTCAAGTAAAAATTTTTACTTATTTAGTTTAGTTAGTTATTAGAATAAAATGAGTTTCCTACAAAAAAAGTGGCTACTCATTCCTAATTTCGTACTCAATAGCAAATAACTTTAATCCGAACACAACAAATCAGTAAAACTAAAACGGTTACTCGTAGCGACATCAATAAAGTATATCATTTTTACGTAGAAAAGGTTGTATAATCGATAGCTTTACGAAAAAAAATTATATCCTAACGCACAAAAAAGTTATGATGTTTTAAATAGTGAAAAGTGTCATAGGTGGCGCCCTTTACTACGTAACAAAAAGACTGTTAAAAATTTAAATACCTTGCGTCAAAAAACACTAAATTCCAAAATTTTTTGATATATTTACATGTCTTCAAATAGTTATTTGAAAAAATCTAAAATAAAAATTTTAATTTAACACCCTGTATCTTGGTTATTATTGACATTTGGACTATGGTTTATTAGACAAATCGTAATATTTGTACAAAAAATTACCTTATGGTCCCTTAGTTCTGGGACACACTGTATATATATATATATATTGCTGTGTATGCAGAAATTACTGAGAATAATGTATTAAGATTAATGAAGATATTAGGAACTCACTTCAACTTTGTTTAATTTAGAAAAATAACGAATGTTCTATTATACCTGGAAAGGATGTCAGAAATTACAAACCATTTCAGGTATGCCCTCTAGTTTTACAAATTTAAAATAAAATTACTAATTAAAGAAATAATAAACACAACTGAATCTTCTTGATTATAGTCCAAAACTTAGTTTAAAGTACCATCAACCAAATTATAGTACAACTGTCACAAGAAATTATTCTTGTTCAAGTTCCAAATCAAAGATATATCCACCGCTCATTAAAAAAACTTTCTTCTCCAGCTTATAAAAACCTTTACAATCTTCTATGTAGAAAAAAAAACCCGTTCAACAGCTATTCTATAATACCACAACTTTAATACGGCGTTAATTTTAACTTTTTATACGAGCTACGTAAATGCACACCTTTTCCATTTTTCAAATTTTTATCGTAACTGAACAATAATAATTTTGACTTTTATAAGTAGAACATAAATTTACACACCTTTCGTTTTTCTAATATTTTACGTTACGTAAGCAATAAATTTTTATTTTTCCCTATTACCAATCACGATCAACATTTCAAAACACAACCTCCTATCTATAAATAAATTACATGATATCAACAACCATCGGACATCGCATGCAATGGATAGGAATTACCAATCATTCCTTTCTACTCTAGAAAAATAAATAAATGAACTAAAATATGTTTTCAAATGGATTTAAGCGAAAAAGAAACAGATTACAGAAAGTTCCAAATCCCATCACACATCATCCCTGCTTTATTATCATTAGTATAAAATTTATTGAACAAAAATAAAATATTGAAGCACCTTCACACCTCAATACGATATCACAACAATATATATATATATATATATATATATATATATATGTTATATAGTATATATATATATATTAAACTTTAACAACAACTTTAATACGTACATGTAAGTAAAAGTTGCGTGTTACATTTGACCACCTTTTGAAATCATAATACCACAAAAATGACTGAACACCGAAAATTAAAAATTATTATTATTATAAAAAATATTAATATGGCTAATAAAAAAGTGTGTTATGTATTTCAGAAATGCGGTAGTATTATGTTGTAAAAAAATAAAAAACATACAAAAGAAAAAAAAAAAAAAAAAAAAAAAGAAAAAAAAAAAAAAAAAAAATAAAAAAAAAAAAAAAAAAACGATACAAATAAAAAAAAAAAAAAAAAAAAAAAAAAAAAAAAAATAATCAAAAAAAAATTAATTTGAAAACAGTATCTGTTATACACTTCGTTTCATATGAAATGCACCACCCATTAAAAATAAAGTTACGGTTTTGAAACTTTGCTAAAATAATGTTTCATTATTGCGTATGAAATAATCAGGTCTTCATAAAAACAGATTAACAATTATAAGAAAACAATAACAACAAAAACAAAATTAATAATGTCTAACATCGCCATGAACAGCAATGCAAGCATTTACTCGCCGTGACATGCTTTCTATCAAGTGGTCTGTGTTCTCCTGAGGTATTTCGCTCCATATAACCTCAAATTGGTGTCTCAGCTCGTCTAAGTTGTTAGGAGCTCTTGGCATATAATAATATAATAATATAATAATCTTAGTGGCCGGCCCATGATGTCCCAAAGATGTTCGATCGGCGCGAAAACCGGTGATCGTGCAGACCAGGGCAACATTTGCAATTGTGCTTGTTGGAGGTACGTTCTGGTAATGTTTGCAGTGTGTGGACTTGCGTTATCCTGTTGGAAAATACCGTGTGGCAACGTCTGCATGAATGGTACTAACACCTGTTCCAGGACATTAGGAATATGGCGATGAGCATTTAAAGTGCCTGCAGCGACCACAAGAGGTAATCTTCTACCGAAACAAATCGCACCCCAAACCATAACTGCAGGTGTTAAAGCTGCATAGCGTCTTTCAACAATATCTAGATTTCGTATTTCTCCTCGATATCAACATACCTTCCTACGGCCGCCATTTGCCCACAAACAAAATTTTGATTCGTCACTGAAGACAATACCGTTCCATTGCTGATTCCAATGCTGCCGCTCATGACACCAAGTCAGTCTAACAGCCTTGTGTTGTGCAGTTAAAGGGAGCCGGTGGAATGGACGGTAGGATCGCAGTCCGAAAGAAGAGATTCGTCTGTAAATAGTTGCCATTGACTCGCGGCGGTGAAGAGCTCGTATCCAGTCTACAGCAACAGACATTGTTGTTTGAAAGCCGTCTCGTATAGCCATTCTTCGAAGAAATCGATCTACACGAACATTGCTGCTACGTGGAGGTCTACCAGCTGGATGATATCGCTGAATGCCTTCTTCTGATAAAGCAGACCATATTCGTGCAACTGTAGTGTGGTCCCGATTTACCTTTCTACCAAACAACTAATTAATGTTTACTAGATATTGTTTTGTTTCTAAGCTACAAGTTGATGAGAGACAGTAGACGAAAATATTTGTATTTAAGCTTCCAGATTTTCTCATTTCTTGCCCAGTAAATATGCTCAGTTTCATATGAAATGCACCACCCATTAAAAATAAAGCTAAGTGTTTCAAAATTTGCTAAAATAATGTTTTATTATTGCGTATGAAATGATCACTATTTCCATTAAAAAAAATCAAGTGGTTGTTCCACTGAGCATATTTACTGGGCAAGAAATGAGAAAATCTGGAAGCTTAAATAAAAATATTTTAACCAAAAATTGCAAAAATAGTAAGTAATACACTAAAAAAGTCTGACGGAGAGAACTAGGGACACCGACCTTTCTTTAAAGTTGTGTACGCAGGTCTGCTGCCTGGAAATTTCAATTATTCCAAAACAGCTACGTAATTATATCCCCAACACGGTGCATTTAAATGAGTGTTTCAAAATTGATCAGTTCAATCATTCTTTTTTTACTTATACGAAGAACGAAAAATAAGATTGCGCGGCAACTTTTATTTCCGTCTTTTTATCAATTCCACAGTTTAAAAGAATAGTAAGAAAGCCTCTTATTTTTCTCTAAGTGAGATAAAATTTTAAAAGCCTAGTTGAAGACTACTAATCCCAGTAAGTCAAAGTTAAAAATTTAAATAATCTAAGCAAATTACGTTTTTCTTCGCTAGGACCAAAGCGCTGCAAAGGAAACTTATATGTGGGCAAGATGTCGTTTGATGTCAGTTCTTTTGTGCTTTTATTAAATAAACCGCTGTATGCTTTGAAACCCGATAGGAAAAAGAAAATCAGATTTATGAACATTTCCTGTAGAAATTGAA
This sequence comes from Limonius californicus, assembly GCA_014611495.1. Taxonomy (NCBI): domain Eukaryota; kingdom Metazoa; phylum Arthropoda; class Insecta; order Coleoptera; family Elateridae; genus Limonius; species Limonius californicus. Next base: position 7,046 of record JABXWE010009654.1, on the reverse strand, counting down.
AGTTAAATTTAATACAATTATCGCTTAAAAATGCCTATTTGAACTTACAAATTAATCTTATAAAGTGCTAAGTTAATAAAATAAGCCTTTCTTGTTCAAAATTTCATTAAAATAACAAAACCCGAAGTGATTAAAAACTCATTACAGGGCGATTAAGGCGAAACGCAAAGGCATTACTAGTGCATGAACTATTACACAGTGATACATGCACCTTGCAGGTTTACTGCAGTAATAAATTGTAACACCCTGTTACAGTTTGCTCTTGCTTTCCAATAAAATGAATATAGTATTCGATTGTGTTCAGCAACTTGGAAATCGAAAACTAGCTGTCATCCACGAGCTTTGTCGTTTTATAAGTCAAATTCTTATGTGTTAAACATTCCTATTGCTTTATAACTTAATAATGTTCCTGGAAATATCTTAAAGTGGGGTTATTTTTAGACAGAAGAGGGCAAAAGCGAACCGGCGAAAATCGCAAAAAAAACTTTTACAACTCTTTAGCAAGTCTAGCATTGTTTTCTTGGGCGAACACGCCTGTTAACAAAGCATTAAGTTCTTTGTGCGGTTTTCTCCGGTTGTGAAATGCTTGGAAGTGTAGGTACTTAGTGAGGTGTCGAAGAGAGAGCACAATCTTGATCAGTCTGCGTGAAATTCCGGGTGTTCCAGGTCTGCGAGAGTGATTGATCAACGATTGATTTGTGCTGTGAGTGCTGACACCGGTTTCGGGATTTTCAATTCCGGGCAAATACCGCTCGGACCGCCAGTGTTATTTACCAATAAAAACATGCCGTTTTATTGCTTAATTCTGTCTGCTTCTCTTTAAACCATACTGGTATTAAAAGTAAGTAAAACCCAAAATACAACTTTTATACATCTAAGGTTATTTCTCTTGATAACTTCTGTAAATTCAACTCAAATTCTCCTTTCATATCATCCTGTATTACATTAAACGGAGCTGAAGCTAAATTATTACGGATTTCTCACCCCAATCTTTTCATTTTCATTTATATTTATTTGATATCAATACTGCTACGAAAACATAATAAGCTTTCGATCCGGTGTTGTACAATTTCCCAGATTTTGTTGCGACCGCGCCAAAGGCGGTTTATATAAGAACAAAATCGAATTCAAGCCCCACACTCTTTACGACAGCAATTAATTACGATTTTTATAAGTCTGGAAACGTAAAAGTGTATATTCCAAAGAAAATGAATAAAGAGAATTAATCATTCTTGAGTTAATATATTGAACGTATAATAACTAACATTGGATGACTGAAATAAAATTCAACTTCTACCTGGTATGCCAATATAGAAATATACCAATATTTAATATTACGAAAATTTATTGTATCGTAATTACCGCTAGCTAGCAACGAAAACGATTTTACAACTCTTGGGTAAAAATAACATAATACGTTACCCATTAAGCAGATTTACCAAATTAAACATTCGATGACACTAACTCAGGATGTAAAGGATTAAATGTTATTACTAGAGGCTTTGCGTTACCTATACTATTTGTAGACGCTTATTTCTAAGTAATTATAATTTTGTTGAAGATGTTACATGTTTAAAATCTCCGTTATTCCTCACCCAAATATTTCCTTTTCATTTATATTTGCTTTACATCAGTACTGATACCAAAAAATAATAAGTTTTCTTTACGGCGTGGTACAAATTCTGATATCTTGTTTCGACTACGCCGAAGGTGGTTTATGTAACAATAAAATCGAAAACAAGCCCCACACTCCCTACGACAGCAATTAATTACGAATTTTAGAAGTCTAGAAACGCATACAAATATAAATATTAGAAGAAGATGAATGAGAGGAATGAATCATTCTTGCGTTAATATGTTGAAAACATAATTACCAATAATATCTAACTGAAACAGAACCCAACTCCTACCAATTTCAGTCTAGAAATATACCATTATTTTTTTGTAGCACAATTAGCGCAAACTAAAATGGAAAACAATTTAACAGCACTTGCGCACGTAAAAATAACTTAATATTTTACAAAGGAGTAGCACATTAAACAGATTTACCAAATTAAACATATGAAGAAATAAATACAGGATGTAAAGGATTAAATATTATTACTACAGCGTTTGCCTTACCTTTGCTATTCATAGGCCCTTATTTCTAGGTCATTGTATTATACTTTTTTAAAGTTAGATGTAAAGTTCTGTTATTTATCACGCAAATATTTCATTTTCATTTATATTTATTTGATATCAGTACTGTTTTCGATACGGTGTCATGCAGTTTCCGATATTTTATTTAGACGTATCCGAAATCAGTTTATATAAGAACAAAATCGAAACTAAGCTCCACACTCTCTACGACAGCAATTAATTGCGAATGTTATCGGTCTGGAAACGTAAAACATTTATCTTCCAAAAGAAGATGAATAAAGACCATTCATCATTCTTAAGTTGATATATTGAATATATAATAACCAATAATGGATGGGTAAAATAAAACCCAGCTCCTATCAATTTTAATCTAGAAATATACCAATATTCGCTGTTGGGGGAGTTTTTGTACCACAATTACCGCAAGTTAACAACAAAGACGATTTAACAACTGTTTCGCACGTAAAAATAACTTAATACATCCCGAAGGTGTAGCAGATTGACCAAGTTTACCAAATTAAATATTCGAAGATACTAACGCAGGATGTAAAGGATTAAATGCTATTATTAAAGCCTTCGCCTTATCTTTGCTATTCGTAGACACTTATTTCTAGATCGTTGTAACATATATTTTAAAGAAGTTAGTTGTTTGAAATTGCCATTATTTCTCATGCAATATTTAACATTCATTTATGTGTACTTATTTGATACCAGTATCGGTATCAAATCATAATAAGTTTTATTTGCGGTATCGTACAATTTCCGAAATTGTGTTTCGACCACGCCAAAGGCGGTTTATATAAGAAGTAAATCGAATCCAAGCCCCACACTCTTTACGATAGCAATTAATTACGATTTTCTCAGTCTGGAGACGTAGAAAATACATATATAAGAAAATGAATAAAGAGAATTAACCATTCCTGAGTTAATATATTCACCGCATAATAACCAACATTGGATCACTGAAATAGTATCCAACTGCCACCAATTTCAATCTATAAATATACCAATATATTTTATACCACACTTGCCGCAATCTAACAACGATTTAACAACTCTTGCGCATGTAAAAATAACTTATACATTACGACGGTATAGCACATTAAACAGATTTACCAAATTAAACATACGAAGACACTAATTCAGGATGTAGAGGATTAAATGTTATTACTAGAGACTTTTGCCTTACCTTTGCTACTTGTAGTCACTTATTTCTTCCGATTTTGTTTCGATCGCACCGAAGGCGGTTTATATATGAGCAACATCACAACCGTTTATATACCAATAAAATCGAATACTAGCCCCACACTCTCCACGATAGCAATTAATTACGAATTTTACAAGTCTGGAAACGTAAGAAACATATATAAATATTAAAAGAAGATAAATGAGAAGACTGAATCATTTTTGAGTTAATATATTTAAGGCATAATAAGTAACATTGTATGATTGAAATGGAACCCAACTTCAACTTATTATGTCAATCTAAAAATATACCAATATTTAAAATTTATTGTACCGAAATTACCGCAATCTAACAACGAAATCTATTTAACAACTCGTGCTCACTTAAAAATAACATAATACATTACCGAGATGTAGCACATTAAGCAGATTTGCCAAATTAAACATTCGAAGACACTAATGCAGGATGTAAAAGATTAGATATTATTCCTAAGAGCTGTTGCCTTACCGTTGCTATTTGTGGCCAATTTCTAAGTCATTGTGATACTTTCTTTAATTTAGATGCTTCCAATTAATATTTTTAAGCAAAAATGTGCGTAGTAGTAATGCAATTTATTTAGCAAAAATTGTGTTCTTGATTTTCCCAAGCAGCTTTTTTTATTTTGCAGCTCTTAAATTTTCCAAGTTGCTTTTTATTTCCCTACAACTCTAGCAATATTCAAGTTTTCCTTTTTCGTAATTTACAAGTAGTCACGATAATAATTTCAACCAATCGGAGCAACTTACTACAAGAAAGCACGACGCAATTGCCTATTGTAGAAATAGGTCTTGATTGTAAAACTAGATAAAATCTCCTAATTTAAACTTCTACATACGTTCTTTACGGTTTGCAAGGTATTCATTACAGCATTCATAGAAGTTACTTTTGCTTGAGTTCAAGAATAATTCATTAAAATTACGAGAGCAGATTTCACGCTCTTGTAATTTAATCATCTCATAAATTCTCTAATTAATCCTGGAAATTGTTTAATGGTATAGCTTAATTCCTATTCAAAATTGAGATGCGTCAGTGATATATTATATTTTTTCTGCACAGCTCCGTTTTTATAATTAAATAGGCATTGCAATTAAAACCAATATCACAATTCCTCTGAGCATCCGGCGAGTTTTAAACACACAAAGCTTCTAATTAACCTTATTATGTTATCAATTATGTAGTATAATTTGCCACGAGTGAAATTCATTGAAATTAACCACCGTAGTAGGTGTTTATCGATGAAAGTTTGCTCTTCCAGTAAAATGCGTGTAGAATGGAACGTAACAACATATTCTTAACTAGCGTTCAACAAAGGACACTTTTTCTTTTATTTACTGTCTTACAATATAGTGATGAAAGTGACAGTACGCTCTACTTCCACAAGAAAACTTGTGGGCCACAAGTGGTTTTAACGGCCTTAAAATATAATGGACCGAAATACTTATATAACGCGCATTGAAATGAGATTGCAAAATGTTCTATACGCACCGATGGTTGATGAAGCAAAAAACTTTCATTAGGTGTGCAAATTTTTCGATTTGGAATAGTGATTGTGTGATTTCTTCGCAGCAATTGGAAGAAAGAAATGGAAATATGGTGCTGCAGTTAGTACTACCCTCGACGACCATACACAGCGATGGTGTTATTGAGAATAACAATTACCTCACATCGTCGTCGATCAACGATGTTTTATGTAAGTGATATCCATTATTAACTTTACAATTCTGTAAAATATTAGGGGCCTTTACAAATACTGTATTGGGCAATAATCAAATTATTATTTAAATATTTAAATTTGAAAATATCACATTACGAGGGCAACCGTTTAAGTTTTTACAAAAACTAGAAAAGAAAAAATTTTCTATGGATGAAACTGTTGTATTGCTTTTCAAAATATTCGTCTTTAATATTTATACACTTTTGCATACATTCAAAGCAATTCTCGAAATATTTGTTCCACTCTGAAGTTGGTATCTCAAAAACATGGTTTCTGAAGGCTTCAGCAGCTTCTTGAGGCGATGAAAATTGCTGTCCACGCATTTTTTATTTCGCATTCGGGAACACAAAGAATTCGTTAGGAGATAAATCAGGTGACTACGGACAATGAGACATTAATTCGATGTTTTTCTCCTTCAAATAATCAATTGTTTGACATACTGTGCGAGAGCTGGCATTATCATGATGAAGAATGATGTTTTCGGTTGTTTTTCCTGATTTCGTCGATGACTTCTGGCAAACAAATTGTTGTATGCCATTCAGCGTTAACTGTTCTTCGATCCTCTAAAGGAATGGTTGCGACATGTCCAGTACAACTGAAGAAACAAGCGATCATTTTCTTGGAAGAGCTTCGTGAACGAACAACTTTTGTGGAATTCGGTTCATTTTAGAACACCCAAACAGTGGATAGTTGCTTAGCTTTTTCACAGTTAAATGTTCATGCAAAATCGAATGTACTGCAGTCTTCGATATGCTTAAGGATGCTTCCATCCCACTGTAAGTCGCAGGCCGATCTTCTTCAATCATGTTGCGCACAGCATCGATATTTTTTGGAATAACAACCGATTTTGGTCGACCTTCACGAAATTCATCAGTGACGGACGCACGACCACGACATAATTCCGCAAACCAATTGTAAAAAGTCTTTTCTGATGGTGTTTCATTACCAAAAGTTGAACGAAGCGAAGCGATTCTATGTGTTGTTGTTGAGTTAGGCCTTTACTAAAATCGTAAAAAATCATCCGACGAAAACCTTCACCTGAAATTTTATTTTTTTCGCAAAATTGCTTTTTTTAAACAAACTACTCGGTAAATTTCTAAACTGCCACTGTTTTCACAATAACAAATGTCAAATTTTACGAAAATAAGTACTGACACATGTCAATAGCGCCACCTAGTGGTCGTTTGTAAAAATTTAAAAGGCTGTCCTCGTAAAAAGCTAATTCTGTTTGTGTTGTAATATATAGGCTTCAGCAGGTTTGTAAATCGACGACAAAAATAATATACCTATGTTAATTAGTGACTCTTGCCTTACTTCGTTGAAATTCATATTAATTCATCATTCAAAATATTAACAATTTTAACAGGTTTTATTTTATTTTGTGCAATTAAAAAATGTATCCTTCTGAAAACTTAAATATATTTCAGAAAACGTTACTGAAGTTATAATTAAAACAAGGTAATTTTTAAAACAACAACAAACTCTTTGAACGACTTATAATAATAATAATAATAATAATAATAATAATAATGGTGATGCTTTACATCCCATAAAGAAATTTGGCCTGCAAAGGGAAAGTTCGAATTTCCGTATCCTTGCTCTAAATTCATGACACTTAGTGGTGTGGTGGGCATCACGCATTCTACAATCGCATTATTACCCCTTGCTCATTCGAACCCAGGTACCCAATTATTTAAAGTGTCTTGGTAGGCCGCCGGCTACACCACGAGTAGGAGACTTGAACTTCCGGCCTTCCGCATCGGAGTCCAGTGGTCTAATACTGAACCAGGCGGGCGCTCTTGCAATACCTTATTCAACGTAAAAGATTATCAAAATCAGGTATTTACAAGTAGACTGTTCACAGTGTAATTCTGTATACACAGACCATATTTTGATACCAGATACAATGAATGTATACGCTCATATAAATACAAACACCCAGAAAAATCTTACTACACTATACACTTG
>JABXWE010009652.1:0-22473 GCA_014611495.1 Limonius californicus | reverse complement strand
TAGCAATAATATTAGGCCTTTTGGCATTCCTCATTGTAGCTTCAATCTTTAATAACATCACTGAAGCCCTGTTACAAAAATCACAAGAATATTAAGTTTTAGACAACAGCTATAAAACCATTTTCTAAATCTTGCGTTTTATAACTATTTTTTTCCGGTGTGCGGAAAAATATAATACTGATTAAATAAATATAAACCTAGCAATAATATTAGGCCTTGTGGCCCTGCTACAAAAGCAGCCGAGAAAATTAAATTTTGGACAACATTTTTAAAACCAATTTTTAAATTTTGTTATATATAACAATGTTATATAAGGTGTACGGAATAATATAATACTGATTAAATAAGTATAACCCTAGCAACAATACTAGACCCCTTAACATTATGCACTGTAGTTTGAAACTTAAATTACATTACTGAACCCTTGTTACAAAAAAAAAGCAACAATGTCAAGTGTTGGACAATATTTTTAAAGCCATTTTCTAAATCTTGTGTTGTATAACAATGTTTAATCAAGTTCACGGAATAATATAATATATTACTGATTAAATAAGTATAGCCCTACCAATAATATTATACTCTTTGGCATTACTCACTACAGTTGAATTACAACACTGAAGACATACTACAAAAAAATCCAACTATGTCAAATTTTGGACAACATTTTTAAAACAATTTTCTGAATGTTGTGTTGTATATCAATGTTTTATCAGGTGTACGGAATAATATATTACTGATTAACTAAGTATAGCCCTACCAATAATACTAGGCCCTTTGGCATTACTCATTATAGTTTCGAACCTGAATTACAACACTGAATGAAGCCTTATTACAAAAAAATCCAACTATTTCAAATTTTGGACAACAATTTTATAAGTTATAACTTTTCTGAATGTTGTGTTATATAACAATGCTTTATCAGGTCTATGGAATAATATAATATTGATTAAGTAAGTATAAACCTAGTAGTGCAGTTACGCTTTGTGGCAGTATTCACTGTAGTAAAATCTTTAATTACATCACTTAAGCCTTGTTACAAAAGAAGCCGAGATAATTAAGCTTTGGACAACATTTTTAAAACCATTTTCTAAATCTTGTGTTGTATAACAATGTTCCATCAGATGTACGGCGTAATATAACACCGATGAAATAAATAACGTCCTGGGAATATTATTAGGCTTTCTAGCATTCCTCATTGTAGTATGAAGCTTTAATTATATCACTGAAAGTTTGTTCCAAAAAAGCAATAGTTTTAAGTTTTAGGCAACATTTTTAAAACCATTTTCTAAATCTTACGTTGTATAATAATGTTTTATGGGGTGTACGGAGTAGTATAATATAGATTAAATAAGTATAGCCCTACCAATAATACTATTATTATATACATTATAGATTCAAACTTGAATTACAACACTGAAGACATATTAGAAAAAAATCCAACTATGTCAAATTTTGGACAACATTTTTAAAACAATGTTCTGAACGTTGTGCAATAATGTTAGGCCTTTTGGTAATAATCACTGTAGTTTAAAACTTTGATTACATCACTGAAGCCTTGTTACAAAAAAAGCCAATAATGTTAAGTTTTGGACAACATGTTTAAAACCATTTTCTAAATTTTATGTCGTATCAGATGTATGGTATAATAATAATAATACTGATTAAACAATTATCGACTTTACAATTATATTAGGCTTTTTGGCATGCTTTAATGTAGTTTAAAACTTTAATTATATCACTGAAGCTTTGTTATAAAACAGGCAACAATGTTAAGTTTTGGACAACATTTTTTTAAGCCTTTTTCTACTTGTGTTGTATAGCAATGATTTATAAGGTCTACGGAATAATACAATATTGATTAAATAAGAAATAATATGAGGCCTTGTGGTCTCCTTACTGTGGTTTAAAACTTTAAAAATGTCACTGAAGTAATGTTACAAAAAAAGAACAAAGCTAAGGTTTAGACAACACTTAGAAAACCATTTTCTTAGTCATGTGTTTTAACAATGTTTTATCAGGTGTACAGAATAACATAATATTGATTAAATAAGTATAGCTCTGGCAATAGTATTAGGTCTTTTGGCATTACTCACTGTAGTTTAAAATGGTAATTACATCATTGCAGCCTTGTTACAAAAAAAAGCCAACAATGTTAAGGTTAGGACAATAGTTTGAAAACCATTTTCTAAATCTTGTGTTGTATAAACAATGTTTTATCGGTAGTAAAGGATAATATAACATTGATTAAATAAGTATTGCAATAGCAACAATGTTGGACCTTTTGGAATTACTCACTGCACATTAAAATTTTAATTACATTATTGAAGCCTTGTTACAAAAAACAACCAACAATGTTAAGTTATAGGCAACACTTTTGAAAACATTTTCTAAATTTTGTGTTGTATAAGAATGTTTTATCAGGGGTGCGGAATAATATAATGCTTTGATATTACTCACTGTAGTTAAATTTATAATCATCATTGAAGCCTTGTTACGAAAAAAGCCAACAATGTTAAGGTTAGGACAACAGTTTGAAAACCATTTTCTAAATCTTGTGTTGTATAAACAATGTTATATCGGTATTAAAAAATAACATAATATTGATTAAATAAATATAGCCCTAGCAATTCTATCAGACCTTGTTTCGTTACTCACTGTAGTTTAAGACTTTATTTATATCACTGAAGCTTTATTATAAAATACTCAACAATTTTAAGTATTCCACAACATTTTTAAAATCTTTTTCTACTTCTTGTTTTGAATAGGAATGATCTATCAGGTGTATGGAATAACATAATATTGATTAAGTAAGCAATAATATTAGGCATTATGGCATTCCTTACTACGTTTAATCTTTAAAATCATCATTGAAACCATGTTACAAAAAAAACAACAAATTTAAGATTTGTTAAACATTTATAAAACCATTTTCTTAATCTTGTGTTGTATAATAACGTTTTATCAGGTGTACAGAATAATATTGATTAAATAAGTATAGCCCCAGCAATAATATTAGGCCTTTTGGCATTATTCATTGTAGTTTAAGACTTGAATTATATCACCGAAGCTTTATTATAAAGCAGCCAACAAGTTAAGTATTGGACAACATTTTTAAAACCTTTTTCTACTTCTTGTGTTGTATAGCAATGATTTATCAGATGTATGGGATAATATTCATTAAATAAGAAATAATATTAGGCCTTACGGAATTCCTTATTGTGGTTTAAAACTTTAAAAACTTCACTGAAGCCTTGTTACACAAAAATAACAAAGCTGTTGTTTGGACAACATTTTCAAAACCATTTTCTTAATCTTGTGTTGTATAACAATGTTTTATCTGGTGTATAGAATAATATAATCTTGATTAAATAAGTTTGGCCCAAATAATATTAGTCCTTCCTGCGTTCCTTACTGTGGTTGAAAACTTTAGAAACATCCTAGACTCCTTGTGGTCAAGACTTTTAAAATAATTTTCTAAATCTTGTGTTGTATAACGATGTTGTATCAGGTGAAGGCAATACTATAATATTGTTTTAATAAATATAGCCTTTTGACAATACTCATTGTAGTTTAAGACTTTAATTATATCACTCAAGCTTTATTATAAAACAGCCAACAATGTTAAGTATTGGACAACATTTTTAAAACCTTTTTCTACTTCTTGTGTTGTATAGCAATGATTTATCAGGTGTATGGGATAATATTCATTAAATAAGAAATAATATTAGGCCTTATGGCATTCCTTATTGCGGTTTAAAACTTTAAAAACTTCACTGAAGCCTTATTACACAAAAATAACAAAGCTGTTGTTTGGACAACATTTTCAAAACCATTTTCTTAATCTTGTGTTGTATAACAATGTTTTATCTGGTGTATAGAATAATATAATCTTGATTAAATAAGTTTGGCCCAAATAATATTAGTCCTTCCTGCGTTCCTTACTGTGGTTGAAAACTTTAGAAACATCCTAGACTCCTTGTGGTCAAGACTTTTAAAATAATTTTCTAAATCTTGTGTTGTATAACGATGTTGTATCAGGTGAAGGCAATACTATAATATTGTTTTAATAAATATAGCCTTTTGACAATACTCATTGTAGTTTAAGACTTTAATTATATCACTCAAGCTTTATTATAAAACAGCCAACAATGTTAAGTATTGGACAACATTTTTAAAACCTTTTTCTACTTCTTGTGTTGTATAGCAATGATTTATCAGGTGTATGGGATAATATTCATTAAATAAGAAATAATATTAGGCCTTATGGCATTCCTTATTGCGGTTTAAAACTTTAAAAACTTCACTGAAGCCTTATTACACAAAAATAACAAAGCTGTTGTTTGGACAACATTTTTAAAACCATTTTCTTAATCTTCTGTTGTATAACAATGTTTCATCAGGTGTATAGAATAATATAATATTGATTAAATAAGTATGACCCAAATAATAGTAGTCCGTACTGTGGTTGAAAACTTTAGAAACATCCCCGAAGCCTTATGGTCAAGACTTTTAAAATAATTTTCTAAATCTTGTGTTGTATAACGATGTTCTATCAGGTGAAGGCAATAATATAATATTGTTTAAATAAATATAGCAATTAGTGGCCTTTTGGCAATACTCATTGTAGTTTAAGACTTTAATTATATCACTCAAGCTTTATTATAACACAGCCAACAATGTTAAGTATTGGACAACATTTTTAAAACCTTTTTCTACTTCTTGTGTTGAATAGCCATGATTTATGAAGTGTATGGAATAAATATAATATTGATTAAATAAGCAATAATATTAGGCCTTGTGGCATTCCTTACTGCGGTTTAAAACTTTTAAATCATCACTGAAGCCATGTTACAAGAAAAAAACAACAAATCTAAGGTTTGGACAACATTTTTAAAACCTTTTTCTACTTCTTGTGTTGAATAGCAATGATTTATCAGGTGTATGGAATAATATTCATTAAATAAGCAATAATATTAGGCCTTATAGCATTCCTTATTATGGCTTAAAACTTTAACAACATCACTAAAGCCTTATTACAAAAAAAAATTAACAAAGCTATGGTTTGCACAATATTTTTAAAACCATTTTCTTAAACTTGTGTTGTATAACAATGTTCTATAAGGGGGAGGTAATAATATAATATTGTTTAAATAAATATAACAATTAGTGGCCTTTTGGTATTACTCTTTGTAGTTTAAAACATTAACGTCACTTTTGCAACCCTTGGAAGTTAAGCTTGAATCAAAATTTTTAAATCATATCTGAAAATTGTGTTTTATAAAAATGTTTAATCAAATGTTTGGTATTGGCCTACCAATGGTATTTTCTGATTTCTAGTTAGAAATTTTCAAAATGTTTACGGTTGTGTTTATTTTCTGCTTTACAGAAAAAAATTGTTGATCTAATTGAGTTTTGTTACAAAACCTTGTTGAACTTCACTAAAACAACCATCTTTTCTATTTGAGGTTGTTTCGATTTCAGTGATTGATATCGAATCGTACAAACAAAAATCAAAACAACCAACCAGCTCTGAATTCAAACACAAATCACAACTAAAATTCAAGCCGGCAAGGCACGCGCCGGCAAATTCAAAATTTTCACAACACTGGCAGAAAATAGCACCTATTTGAAGCCATCACTTGCAATAACTCTTCGCGATGACATTTTAATCGGAAATATATATATTTTTCGTGCATTACATTCAGTCTCGAGAGTAAACATTCAAGCCACGCGGCGTTCGCGTCACGAGGCGCCCCGTTACTGGTTTTAAATTCACCAACAGCTGTGTTTGAAGTCTTTCGAGGTGAACGATGGTGATGGGGCACCAACGTGCCATAACTAGAGGGGACTGTGAATGCACACTTTCGTTTGTCGGAGATGGGATTTTCGGCTCTAAGAGCAACTTCAAAAGCCTCGTCTGTCGACGCACGTCTTGGCTTTGTACCAACATAGTGTTGGGAGTTGACGGAAGAGTATGCGGGAAAATGACTTTAAGCGCATGGTACTAATTAGGCTGAGATATAGGAACCGGGCTGTATATTATTCCGGTAGGAATGCTTTTGTAGGGACGTTTTATAAATGAATAGCCAATATCTGTTATCGTTAAGATGTTAACTGCCCATTGAACTGGTTTAACACGAAAATAAATTTTCACTTGTTATGAGAATTATGACATATTTATTGCGCGGTTCTAACTAATCACTGTAAATTACCATCTGCTTTATTGTTAGAAATCGCACGGATCCACAGTACCACCAGTTGTAAATTGGTGTAAATCCCAATGGAATACGAATCGCCGTTCATACTGGTAGCAATAATTATTGTGTACATGGTGCGAACAATAAGAAGAATGGACAGGTAGGTCGGGCAGATTGGGAACCCAGAAAGTTGTATTCATCTTTTTATTTTCAGTCATATAAATCACCTTCAAAATAGCTACCTCAAGGTCACAACAGCTATTCCTTTACAACCATAAAATAATTGGAATGTATTTTCAGAAAGGAAATTGAAACTGACCGTTTATATAGGGTATTTCGAAACTACAGGATTATACTTTTGGATCAAATACTATACAACAAATTAGTAATAGTTCCAATCAATTGCAATTTAAAGCGGCGATAAAAAATTGTAAAGGTGTTAGGTTGAACTATGTATAATTTCCACGAATGCGAAGATTATATCTAGCAATCATTTAGTATTATCAGTTCCACGAACGGAATGACTATTGCAAAGGTGTAACTAAACATGATATCATCTAAAACTTTAAATTTATTGGTTCGAATGAAGTCTACCTGATTTTTGTAAAACTGCGGTAGTAGTTTTAAGGCAACGCTTAATTGTGTGCGATACTAGAACAATTTTAAAATGACGACGGAGGATTTTAAATATAAATAATATACTAAGTATAGTCTACGTCAACATATACCGGTATCCGCTAGTAGAACACGGATTTACAAGCTACTTATAACTTTGATAAAAGCACCGCCAGCATTCGGGTAAATTTACATATTGTAAAATAATGTAATTCCTAAAGCCGGGTTACAACTACGTTAGACCAAGCACTCTTCGGTTGGACAAGGACCAAGGGCGTATCCGGGCGGGAAGCAAGGGGGGCAGCTGCCCTCCCTTCCTAGGTGGAAGATGGTCAGAGAAGTACAAGAGCATCCGTGTTTTTAAGGATCACTTCGTCGATATTGTTGAAGCATTAGAGACAGTAGCTGAAGAAGGTAATGCAGCAACAAGAAAAATACATATCAAATGTATGCAGTAGCGTGCAGATCTTCATTTGTTGTGTCAATAGCATTAATTGCGAAATATTCCTATATACTAGCAAATACACTTCAATTGAAGGCACTAAACATACTTAAAGCTAACCAGCATATTCCAACTCTTCTCGTCATGCTAGGAAAGTATTGGGAAGATGCGGAGAACGTCACAGCTGACGTTTTGAAAGAAGCAGGCGACATTGCTAAGCATTTGAATGTTGATATAACCGCCAGTTGCGTTGCTGGCCGAGAAATGCATAGAAACAACCCTCCAGCCGGAAATCCATCGGAATTTTGGAGAAGGTCTCTAATAATTCCTTACTGGGATTACATCATATCATCTTTAGAAGTCAGATTTTCTGCAGACAAATCGCCTGCATTTTCATTGACACATTTCCATCCGAATAACATGAGAGATGTTTCATTGGAGGAATGGAATGAAAGTACTCCATCTTGTACAACTGTTTACAATCTGGAAGGCATCAAAGAAGAAAGGGAATTGTGGTTCAAAATGTGGAATGAGGTCAAAGATGCGCCAGAAATCATCGAGGCTTAAAAAAAGAGTGAATAGTTTTTTCCAACCATAAGGAAGGCGCTACTGATTTTGCTTCCACAACCCTATACAATGTAGCACGTTCATTTTGCTCTCTTCGCCGAATTAAAACATGGCTTACAAGCATTGGTGAAAATAGATTAAATGCGTTAGCCATGCTAAGTATTCATCGTCAATGGGTTTTCGCAAAACAAGGAACAATTAGTGGAAGCTGTAGTTACAAAATTTGCATCTAATCCTCGCAAACTACTGTTCAAAAACTAATTTTATTAATAGTTTGTTTGTTTGTTTGTTTTTATTTAACGTCGGCCTATTTCTGCTACTATGGCTAACCACCGACGCCAAGGAGCGATCCTACCACACCTGGAAATTTAGCCTGTTTGAGGGTTCTTTTGACGTGCCCAACAACACTTGGACACGGGGCCTACGATTGTTTTTCTTTTGTAATTACGTATTATTGCATGCCCCCCATGGACCCCCTTCCCCATGAAAGAAGTTGGATTCAGAAAGCTGCCCCCTCCCTTCCGATTTGAGCTGGATAGGCCCTTGATAAAATAATGTATTTATTGCATTTTCTTAGACGATACCGTCAATAATGGCATAGCTGTGAATTTTAATATAAAACAAAATTACGTTATCACTAGTGAATTGTTATACTTTAAAATTTGGAAAAAAGTTTCTACAGTTTTAAATAATTGGATTTAATTTGAATTTTTCATGGGAATCTTTTTTCTGTTTTTTTTACTGATTTGTCTATTTATTTAAGCCTTTTCAAGCACCAAATGTTATGGACTTGTAATCAATAATATTTTGGAATATACAATCTGTTCTAATATGTAGTACAATTTAACATATTCATGCATGGTGATCCTAATATGAGCAAGGTACGTTGTAAAATCAAACATTAAAATTTAAATATCGCGGATTCTCACATTTTAGTAGTAGTTTACCCTGTGGGTAAAGAAAAATGGCGTTTAGAGTACATAGTAAGCTTATTAAGGGATTTAAATACCATCAAATATATTACGATTCTTCTTCTTCTTAGCGTACGTTATCTCTTACGAGACGTAACGATCTTCTCTCCTATGCCTGTGTTGCGCTTTTAGAGTGCCACGGACATAGACGACCTACAGCGTAACGAGGGCTCCGATCCACGAGAAATGTAAACATTTCTACTCCAAAAAAGATTTACTAGGCAGAATTCCTCGCTGGTTTGCTATTGCCTTGCGAGGGAGAACGGCCATTAAAAATCCGATGTTCCATACTGGGAATTGAACCCGGAACCTTCAGCGTTAAAGTCTAACGCGCTATCCTCTAGCCCACGGCCGCCTCTATTAAGATTACTTAATAAATTTCCACAAGATTACATCTTGTTATACATTTCTAACTATTGTTTGTGAGTATTTGTCAGGGGTGAAAGTAGAAAAAAGGTCTCGTTGGAATGCAGTTGGTTAAGGGCTTAGAAAAACGAAACACTACAAGCCTGTGACGTCGGGTTCGTTTACTATTTCTCATGGATTGTTGCGCCATAGCGAAATTTTGCTGGTTGTCTTGGTTACAGATCGTCTTAAAAATATCGTCATTTCTTTACTACATCCGTTATTTCGCGCGTTAGAATACCCGATGTTTTTAGGTTTTATACTTAGATATGTCGTTACCTTTTTTTTCACCAGCCATCTCTCTTCTTAAACTGTGCATTTCGCGGTTCATAGAATGTTGAAACTGCTCTACCCGTTGATGTAGTGTGCAATGGACTAGTGTTGTCCGTGCTTCTACCTTCCGCCGCCCGCTGGCCATCGTCGCATGGATATATAAGGAGCACAGATTTCAGTGAGAAATCATGTTATGTACATTTTGGTTAATTTTTGTTGTAGGTGTTTTCATATAATAAACTATTATTTGTCTGCTTTGCCCGGTGATTTTAAACCGGAACTACGTTCTATTTCCAAATCTTTTGCCGCAACGGAGTTCAGGAGAGTTCCAGTAAACTTTCATCCCTGGTATTCGTAGGCAAATATTTTTATTTTTAAATATAACATATATAAACATCAATTTGAGACTGGTTAAAATTCAAGGACGAGGAAATATGTGGTGAATTGCTTCATATGTTATATAGTATATATCAAAGACATTCTTTGTAATGACACCACATTGTTACTATGTATTAGAAGACTGATAGCGCGCACTATTTACATTATTTTTAAATAATTTAACATCACATCAACCTTGGATGAACACAATCGATGCAAATATATAATATAGCCAAGATTAATGAAACTGACATTAATATCTTAGAAATTGAATGTACAAGAATAAACTATAACACTTTATTGTAAGAAAATTCAGAAATCTTTTTTATTAATATTACTCTGTCTCAAAGGTTTACCTAGCTACCGGTTAAGCGCATATAAATTTCTTCGACATTCAAGTACTGGTTCTATTTCACACCTATTGATCAATGCGTATCTAAACACAGGACGTAACTATTAAGAGTGTTCGTATTTAAGTGATGCATAGAAACAAGACAGGCGACTATAAGGGTGTCTGCCATATACCAGAACATTTGTAAATTCCATCGGCGCACGTTTTGACCGAGTTTTGTTTGGAAACACACTTAAAACCATTTTTTTAGAAGAAATATTTGTTTTTCAAATTTAGTTCTACTTACCATTTGCTACGAATTCGTATAATTAATTATGGTTTTTTACAACCCGTAATGTCGAATAATAATAATAATAGTGGTATATACAATTGTTGTGTACTTTAGTAATAGATAAGAAAAAAATATGTTCCACTAATAATAATGTTTAATTTCTAATTTGTAATAAGTCAGGTTAATATGCAGTTATATATAATAATCGTCACGATCATCACCTAATTAGAATCTGAATCCAAATCTAAAGTAATTACAATTGGATTTATTTCTTGAACCACACGTTCACGTTCCCACTACTCTTGAATTGATATTCAGCGTGTTCATGCTTTTTTCCACATTTCAGGTGTAACAACTGATAATCATTCGTTCCAAGATCTTCATAATTTAATTTAGGATTTGACATAAAGCTAAACAAAAATAAATATGTATTTTACACGATACCAACTACTTGCTAAAAGCGAATAAAGCTAATTAATCCCATTGAGTTTTTATACTCCTTTAAATGATCATTAGAACTGCATTATTATATTGGTAATTCGATATGCTTATTTACTACAGAGTTCCTGTATACTATTTGATTAATTATACCTTAAAAGCAAAAAGCCCGGCAGTAATATCGTAATATTCTTGATGACCATTAATGCACACCTCCTCTTCCAATCCAAATTGCTTCAAATACATTATTTAAGTAATTCCTTACAATTCAACTGTATTAAGCAAGACAGCAATCATGTTGGTACCAAAGTTTTTGTCGTACATTGAGTTCAACATCTTCCATCAACCCGGGTGAAATGTTTTGTAGGAAATTTCAAAAGAAGAAGTGTGGTCCAATAATATAGTAACCTACACTGCCACACCAAAAATTTAGGGAAAATTGCGGTCTGCAGTTACATTACCACGATATTTACCAACACTAAGCAACAAATCTGCGTTCTCGATACTGGAAAACATATTGCTTAAAATATATGTAAATTGACAGCTCAAGAAAATAGTGATTTTGTTTGCCATGCTATGTGTATGTTGGATTGCATCAACCATGTTTACAGAGGAACACTTTAGGCAGCCCACCCTGTGGATATATATATATATATATTGTCAGTAAATTAAAATAAAAATAAAATAGTATGTAGAAAAGTCGCATGTTAATGCTCATAACTACAATAACAGCACAAAACGCTTATTTTAGCAACATTTCCCCATAATAAAATCGTTTTTATATAGTTAAACTGGCCATTTGGCTTCATGTATCAGAGTTACACCAAAAACCAAAGTTTCAACTTCTTTTTCCAAACTATCATTTCGACTTAGAGAGCAGACACATTAATTTAATTCTACAAAGAACTTTTTGCATATACAAAAAAGTTTTCCTTTCAATTCAACTTTGGACAATTCAGTTTTAGGTAAACTTTCAAACTATGTGCATAAAAATCTGCAAATATGTCTAAGATGCAACATAAATAAAAATTTTAAACCATAGGCTTACAACACAAGGTACTATTTTACAAATGTTATATAAAGTGTTTTGCAGTTTTTACGTCAACGTTTTATTTTCATATTCAAACATTTTTTCGCACAAGGTTGTTCTGTAATTTATCAAAACTTCCTCGAGGGTGATATATTAATGTAAGTGAAATATTTCCCGGGTAAATATTGCGCGGGTGGTAACATATGTGTGATTCAATAACACCCTACAGCTTAAAAACTCATGTATCGTTTTGAAATAATTGTCCTCTTTTAAATGGTAGGAAAATATACCAATTGTTTCTAAATGAATTAAAATTTTGAATATATGTAATTTGTAAACGGCATTAAACAATTATTAAATTCATTACGATTTTGCAATTTCTCCTTTTCCCTTTCAATTGTTCGTAGCACTTTTGTAGGTCCTTTTAAAACAAAATAAATAAATGTAATTGGATTAAACGCTACATTAAACCGCATGGGGTTTACCAACTCAATGTTATATAGGCTACAACCACAGGCGAGTTAATCGCAATATTTTTGTTTCAGATAATTAGGTTCGGGCGGTGAGTTACACCAGGCGTTTCGTAAATAAATCATAAAACTAGATCACAATTCCGTGTTAATTTTTAAGCTTCCGATGCTAAAGTGAACTCTGTTCATTAAGTATCTATTTTGGTTTTACTAAGAACTCGACGCGGAAAACCGGAAAACCACTCCACATAGCATTGATCTGACAGTTTAATATATTGTATATGAAATTTCTACTTTGTCAAAAATAATATCGACCTCGTTCTTGCAGAAAATAGTCTGCTGGCTTTGAAGTGTAGTTTACCCGTCAAGTGAACTTCTTCCGGCGACAGTCTTACAGAAAGCAAGAACAAATATTAAATATCTGTAAATCACTAAATACGAGGGTCAGTTAAAATGTTCCTAGAATAAAACAGCAAAACGAATGGTTTACGTCGTTTTGAAATACAGTCGAACTCCCATATAGTAAACCCTTAGTTAATGATGTTTTTCTATATAATGATGTTCTTGCCCTTCAGACACAATTACATGTACAACTATCGATCAGTTATGATGTAAAGCCTCCACATTGTGATGTTTTTCGCGATATTTCGATTATAAATCTGAATTACAAACAATCTAATTCGTTTGCGGTTCTAATAAAGTTCTTGGTACTCAAACATTTTGTTTTGACATTTCTGAGATAGCAAGATAGCAACTAACAATTGCATGTAGAATGGTAAATGAACTGTACATTAAAAGATGTGAAAACCAAAGATTATTCTAATTGCATGATTAGAATCTTGTCCATTACCTGTACAAAGGCAATAACAACCTCTACGAACATTTTATAATCCGCTTACAATTTATTTTTATACTTGTCAATGGTCATAAAGTTGCTCGGAAAACACAAATTAAAAATAGTATTACATAATATGCTCAAATTTTATCTGTGTTCCTCACTAATATGGTATGAGTTTGAAAGGAAAACATCACAATATGGAGGTTTTACATCAAAATTAAGCGGTGTCTTTATATGTAATTGTGTTTTAAGGTCAAGATCCGTGCAAGGAGATCATTATATAGAAACAAATCATTCAATGGGAGTTCATTATATGGGAGTGCGACAGAATTAATATTTTTATAATATAATCTCCCTTAAAAAAACCAACGATACTCTAAAGTAATTATATTTATACAAAACGATTCCTTAAGTCCTGTAAAATATTTCCCAGTTGTTTCTTTAAATTCTTCATTTGACAAAATTCTCTCTATCAAGGAATGTTTTCAACCATTTGAATATGTGGCAGTCAAAGGGGGCTAGTCAAATAAATACGTTAACAAATCGTATTTCAATTCGTTGATTTTTGCGATGGAAACGCCACTGGTATGGGCAAATGCATTACATCTTCCCCAAATCTGGTACTTCTTATGAATATGTTTGTATGGTCCAAAAGATTAATATTAACTTCTCTATTATTGTTGAGCCCGTTGGAAGCTAATCTATCAGTTGTATTTCTTTAGCAGAAAATCTCTCCAGACAATGCCTTTATTGGTAGAGACTGATCGTGATATTTCTAATATTTTGATGGTTGATGGTTCAAGTATCATTTACGGTTACATAAAATCGCCCATATGGCTTTGGGCACATTTGATGTAAATTGTAATTCAGTTGTTAGCAAACATGGCATCTATCTTGGGGATAGCTTTAATTTGCTTAATTCTTCAGCTAAGATATGCAGTATACGTTCTTCTGATATTTCTACAGCTTTAATCGTTTGAAAAACGTTTATTAGATCTTCCATATCAATATCATGGATTTTTCAATAATTTCCATTGTCGTTGCACTTTTTGATCGTCCAACGCGAGCGTAGCCTTCGAGACTCCTCTACTGTCCACTACTAACAATTTTTTTAAATAATAGCTTTAGTATGGCAGGATATTCAATTTTTCCCAGTTTCAATAATATATTTAGTTACAGCAGGATAGTATACTCATTTAATTTTTTAATTAAATAAACACACAATATTTCTATTCGAAAGCTCAATTTAAACAACTACTTGACAGAATAACTTGATATTTTACATTTATTCACGATAAATGAAAAAGTTCCTTGCACCAATAATTTGAGAACTATTAATATCATTTATATTTTATTCCGAGACCCTCACGATGCCCCATTTTTTAATAGTTAATAAAGGAAAAAGAAAAATCACCGTAGGTTCATTACCAACAAGGGGTCGGGCTGCTATAGCGGTCAGTTAGGTTCCACACCGGAATCCTCAGGCACTCTTCCATCCAGTAATGGAAATGTAAGGGTGGGAAAGACCAGGAAAATTAGATAATAGAATTTCGTGGATGATGATGCGGAAAATTTAAGTAAATCATATAAGTGGAAATTGTTTGTGGTTTAGTGAAATTAATCGTAAAAATTAGAGCGTGGGTACCGGCAAAGATATTAGAACATTCTTCTATAAACCTCACAGTAAGGGAAAACTTTTAATAGTTTATTAAAAAAAACATGAACTTTGGATTTTCAACGTATACAACGTGGAACACATGATGGAAAAAGTATAATTTAATACAAAATGCTGGGCTTTCATAATTTATAATTCATCATTTACCATCGCCGGTGGCTATGAATTATTGTATACTGTTGAGGGTCAAAATTTATTCACGATATTTTAATTTATAGCCCATACAGCAGCTAAATCAATATTTTCAGGTGAAACGGAACAAGCCTTACTAGTTAACTAAAACGTCCGTTAATGCTTCATTTTTAAGGAAATAATTTCCCTTAACAGAGCGGACGATTTCCACAAGGTGAGTTAACTAAAAAGAAATTCGTAGATAACACCTTTATGGTAAACTTTAAAAATTAATAAAATAATTTAATTATTTTAAAATATTAATAGTTATAAAGATATCTGAACCAATTCTGGCATAGTTTTGTAAGTTCATCGTGCTGTAAGTTTAAAGTAGTAATAAACCATATAAAATCGCCTTCAAGTTATGCAACCCAACAGCTTGTGTCTTTTTCACCTGCCTATATATTAGCTACTAAACTGAATATATTATTTCTTAAAATGTAATTACAATTACAGGTTTATTCGGGTAAGATAATGAAATCCCGAGTTTATATTAGTAGATCAAACAATTTAAGACGTTTTAAAGCGTCGGAGTCGTTTAGAAATGGAAAGTATCAGCCCTGAAATTACAGATACAAAGTGTTTACACACATGCTGGTCAGTGCCAACTATTTAATAGTGCACAATTTGATCTGATTTAATAAATAACTTATCATGTAAAAACTAAAAACAATACAGAAATAGTTTATATTTAAGTCGGCATTAAAGTGATTTCTGAAAATCTATAATGACTTGCATTATAAACAACTATTTCTATAATTTTTAAGTTTTATGTTTTTTTTTCACTGGTTAAAGTCTAATTAATCCAAGTTTCAAGTAGCACATATTTATGCAATACTGCAATAATAAATATGTTATACAACGCTATTCCATTATTGATATTATTATTTAATTTTTACTAATAAAGATACTGACAGAAGACAAGCGGGTTGCATAACTTGCAGAAGACTTTCTGTGTTATTATTGTGAACTACAACTTAAAATTACCAGTTATCCTTAAAACTGTAAAACACTTTAAGGCCTTCGTAAAATATTTAATACGAGCAAAATATGGAGGCTGTAGCTTGATTTAATTTGCCCAAGCACAAAATTTAAATTTCTTTTTAGTAACGAAGTTTTGTTTGAATTTCGCTGAACTTACCCTGTATTACATACAACTGGGACGTAAAATTTGATAAATATGTCAGTAGGTCGTGTTCAATATTAAACGTCTGTTTCAATTTACATCGAAACGTTTCTCAGTTGTTACAACAATGTTAAGATGAAATGTTATTTCTCTCTCCGAGTTGATGGCGAAAACATTTGCTGTGCATTATTCTCAATTTTATTTTATTTTATACTTCTGTGCCTATCAGCTCAAATTGTTTATGTCATTCATTCTAACGGGCGTTGAATATTAAATTTTTAAAGTGTCTGACATTCACAACTCCAAATATACAGCTCAAAACAAATCAAGAGTTTGCTACTTCCAAGCTATTAAAGTGGAATACAATTGTTGAAAGGAAGTGTGAAGAATAAAATGTTTTGATTTGATATTTCATTCACAAATAACAATTTACAGCAAACTGCGAGACATGTTCGGAAATTAAATGGAAAAAAAGTTATTGTGCTTAATCTTAGATATACTCCGAAACTACTTCTGTACATAATCATCGCTATAATTTATACATTTAAAACGAGCCTGTTTGTGTATACTTTCATCATAGAAGGTTGCACCAAAACCAATTCTGTACCGTCGTTTTGATGTGGTCATCGTCCAGAAAAAGGTAGTCCTTAAAAATGTCTAAGGTGGAGGAAGACCTTATAGTCACTAGGAGCTAAGACGAAATTATATATGATTAAAAATATCCTAATTGAATTGCTCAATGAATTGCATAGCGCCAGCCACCGCGAACAATCGGGTGATATGGTGCAAAAGCACAACTTCACATGTCAGAAATTCTATGATCTGAATCGCCCTTCTCATCTTTCTTAAGGTTTCGCCATACAAGTTTGTGTTAATTGTCGTATCACATTCCAGTAACTCGACCAATAATCACCCTATCCTGTCGCAATAAAACAGTTACCATAACATTTCGGTTCTCGAATCCATGACACGTCGCCAGTCACAATGTGATGTAGGCACTCATCGCCACCAGTTTCATAACGAGGCAGGTCAGTGCAGTGACCATTCGTTGGTTTTTGTGAACATTCTTCAACGCCTCTGGCACCCCCTCGCACAAAATTTGTGATACTGTAGCCTGTTAGTGACAATTTCATACAGTACCGTACGTGAAATTTGAGGTAAATTGTTATTTCCGAAATCGTGAAACGCCGATATCTTTTTCCACAAGATCGTTGAGAGCGAAAGGTTTTCACTTTCTTATGGTGCACGTTTGTTCCGCCATCTCTAAAATTCCTACACCAGTGTCTGACCTTTCCTTCAGTCATGATGCCTAGACTACAAACTTCGCATATTTTACGGTAAATTTCAGCAGTGTTCTCGATTTTTGCACGGAGGAAACAAATAACAGCCCGCACCTCCCTGTTGGCGGGATTTTCAATCGTACTCATTTTAACGGTTTATTATACAATAGAATACAATGTCAGAACCAGAGTAGAGTGACGTGTGGCTAGCTCATCCACCATTAAACCACAATGCACAAAACTGATTAGGCGCCTTAATCGGCGGGAATATTTTAACGGCCCTTAGTTTCAGAATAAGCCACGAATGTAAAAAATTGGTCTTCCAAAAGAATTTTGAAGTCCTACGAATGGATTTGACGGTTGACTTGACAAAATTATTATACGAAAATTATTTGAAGTTTTCAGAACGAAGTATAGATGGCATTAGTAGTCCTGAAAGTATTAGTCCAAGTAGCATCTATAATATTAATAATTGTAAGACACCAAGTCATTCTGTTAAGTAGTTGTTTGTATATTTAGTTTATCGAATTAAAATATCTGTAGGAGTATTTAAAACTAGGAAAACAAAATATAGTGTTATAATTAAATATTGGTTGGTATTTTGATATTAAGCTTAATTCAGGGGATCCTGCTTCCTCATTTTAGATTGTGCAGAAGTGGAGTAGTGAATTTAAATGTGGTTGTTAAAGTTTAGGGTGATACAAGTTGCAGCTTTAGCAACTCTATGATGATATCGGCATAGTGAAGGTAATCAAAATAGGAAGAATTAGACGGTCAGATCGCATATTGCGTATGAACAACACAGACCCAACGAAGTCTAGTATTACCTCTGCCAGAAGGCAAAAGGAAGAGAGTAGGTCCAAGCTAAGATGCATAAATGAGGTAGAGAACGATCTGAGCGTTATAGGAGTGAATAGATGGACAACTACAGCCCAAGATAGAGACCAATAGCTGAGGATCTCTGAAGAGACCAATGGCTGAGGATCTCCGAGGAGCCTAAGACTCGCCCAGAGTTATAGCGCCAATGGCGACGATGATGCGAAAGCTTAAAAGACAACACCAGAAACTATTAAAATAAATCTATCACACAGTTTTGGTAAAACAACAATCAACACAATGGAAACACTTTGGGACGATATAAGTTTGAGCTTTAGCAACTCTATGATGATATCGGCATAGTGAAGGTAATCAAAATAGGAAGAATTAGACGGACTGGTCGCATATTGCGTATGAACAACACAGACCCAACGAAGTCTAGTATTATCTCTGCCAGAAAGCGAAAGGAAGAGGGTAGGTCCAAGCTAAGATGCATAAATGAGGTAGAGAACGATCTGAGCGTTATAGGAGTGAATAGATGGACAACTACAGCCCAAGATAGAGACCAATAGCTGAGGATCTCTGAAGAGACCAATGGCTGAGGATCTCCGAGGAGCCTAAGACTCGCCCAGAGTTATAGCGCCAATGGTGACGATGATGCGAAAGCTTAAAAGACAACACCAGAAACTATTAAAATAAATCTATCACACAGTTTTGGTAAAACAACAATCAACACAATGGAAACACTTTGGGATGATATAAGTTTGAGCTTTAGCAACTCTGTGATGATATCGACATAATGAAGGTAATCAAAATAGTAAAAATTAGATGGAAAGGTCGCATAATGCGTATGAACAACACAGACCCAACGAAGCGTCTAGTATTATCTCTGTCAGCAGGCAAAAGGAAGAGGGTAGGTCCAAACTAAGATGCATAAATGAGGTAGAGAACGATCTGAGCGTTACAGGAGTAAATGGATGGAGAACTACAGCCCAAGATAGAGACCAATGGCTGAGGATCTCTGAAGAGACCAATAGCTGAGAATTTCTGAAGAGACCAATGGCTGAGGATCTCTGAGGAGCCCAAGACTCTCCCAGAGTTATAGCGTCAAAGGTGACGATGATGCGAAAGCTTAAAAGACAACACCAGGAACTATTAAAAAAATCTATCACCCACTTTTTGTAAAACAACAATCAACACAATGGGATCATCGCTATTATCCACCACCAAAGATAGCATTGTGATTAATGTATACTGTAATGATAATAACATAGATTTTCTGATTTTCTAGGGGATAGATTATCTACCAAAAGGTACAACAATAGTGGCAGAGAAATAAGCTAGTCTTTTGCACCAATAGGACAAATATATTCGCACAGTTGTAGCGAAGAAAAATATTATTCTTCCCAAGACAATCCACGTAGCCACACAATCGTAGATCCCGCCGCAAAACGAACTAAAGTACGATTTTTTACCAATTCCATATTATTCGCCTGATTTAACTCGGTCTGATTTTCATCCATTCCCTCGACTTAGCGCAGATAAAAAATATTTTGCAGTCTTTGGGGAATCGGAGTTTCGTGGTGGAATAAAAGTTTTGGAATATCGCTGGGCGAAGAGCTGTTCAGGGAGAACGTGTTAGTGTGTCTTTAATCACCATTATCAACACAAAGAAAGTTTTGTCGTATGAGAAATAAAAAGCTAATTAGAAATTAATAAAAGATGTATTTCCTGTTTGCCTCCTCTTAAGAAAACAAAAAAAAAAAGAAATCCCCAACGCGAACGAATAATAAAATACGAAAACACGAAACAACTCGTGTCTTAATTCACATCCGAACAACAAAGCACCTGCTAATGGATCCCAGACCTTTTTGTATCGCTCCGTACAGGAAAACCAAGGAAACGAACACAGACATGATGAGCGGAAGCAGTTTTGCGTTGAACAAATCCCTTACGCCTCTTAGAAAGTTGAAACCCCTTTCAAGCTCTGTAAGTACCAAATGAAAAATGTGCAGTAAAATTTGTATTTGCTGCTCGAAGCCCAGCTTTTCTGCTCTGATTACAATATGTAATTCATTCCAGTAATTTGGTTTTCATGTTAGCACATTACGGAACACGCAATATGTATTAGATAAGAAATGTTATTTTCGGATTCGGCGTTTCTTTGTGATTTATATGAGGGAGGTGTACTATTTTTAAACTAACCCAGTAAGTTATCCGGTTTTCTTTAGAAACACGGAGTAATTTATTTATGTCTTAAACAAGAATAGACAAGTGCGTCAATACAGTCAATTTTATTTTAAATGAGGGCTACGGAATTGGACGTCTCAACCTTAGAAAGGGATAAGTAGAAACTCTCTCGTTCTTTTTGTACAGGGTGGGCAAATTTCGATGTTTGTATAGGGTAACTCGGTAATTATAGGAGATACAAAAAAATGGAAGGCACGGTCTCGATCTCTTTTTTTGAGACAAATTCACTGGCGGAAACAAAAATTTGCTATCGTCTTTTGTTTTCGAGTTACAAACAAAAGTTCGATTTTTCGACTTTTAGACACATGTGAATATCGTGGTTGTTTGTAAAGTTAGGAGAAAATAACTTTTACATTCTCAAGGCACTTTTTTCAGTATAATCCAGTGGCGTCGAGAAAATTTGAAAAAAAAGGTTTAATGTCGAGTTATGGCCTAAAGTTGTATTTTTTCAAATGGGAATCATAGTTGGCTATGGTTTAGTTAAAACGGATTTTTTTTTCTCTTTCTAACTATGTATCATATGTCGGGTAACTTTTGATGTGTAAGTCTTTAATAGCGAATATAATATTTTACTAGATTACTTTCTGTATTTTTTTATATTTTACCAAGTAGGCGGGTGTCATCTATGATGGTAAACGGAAAAAATCCAGGAAAAAAATCCATGAAAAAAAAAATCCAAAGGAAAAAAAATCCAAAGGAAAAAAAATCCACGGAAATAAAATCCAAACTATAATTATAGTAATTTTTCACATGGTTTGTAACATTACGGCCGGTTGCACAAACGCTTTATGAAGTTTGCCTTATAGTTACCTACCTTAAAAATAAAATTTTGGGGCAAAAATATTTTGTTAGGTACTTAGGTAGATCTGTATTTGGTTATAATTCCCTTGGATGTAAATTTTGACAATTTAACAATTTATTAAAACTAAAACATCTTCACTTTTACGATTAAATGAGTTAATGGTAATTATGACGGAAACAAAATCGTTAATATGCAATTTACTTGCAAACGAATAAACACTGTCATAGATGGATTGTAGGAAAAAACACCCAAGGAAAAAAATCCACAGAAAAAAATCCAGGAAAAAAATCCTAGGAAAAAAAATCCATTGGAAAAAATCCAGGAAAAAAAACCCAAATTACAAAATGAAGTGATTATAATTTTGAATAGCCAAACCTTTTTTTTTCTCGCTCATTCATACTACTGTCCTTCCCCCCGGAACCGCTTTCGCATTACTTCAGGGGGTTGTGGGCGTCCCTTACACACTAAACATTCATGCAACATGCACCTTAAACTTAACTAAGCCAATGCGGTAGCCCCAGTCGGGATTCGGTCGCCCCAACGGAGCAACCGCATTTGCTGTGACCTCGAGTGGTCAATGCGTTCTCGCACTAGACCACCGAGGTCCCTGAACAGCCAAATCTAACCTAACCTAACCTAACCTACAACTTTTTTTATCTTTCAGTATTGTTGTCTACTTTTCTTTTTTCTATTTAAATAATTTTTTTGCTAATAATGTGATTTGTTTGCCAGTTTTCTTAACCAATACACATATATCTATTTTATTACTGTGCTGCGTGAACGCTCTGTCAATTTTAACAAGGGATTTTTTAAATTAAAAGTGTTGTTATTAATAAATAGTAGAATTGTCAAAATTTACAGCCAAAGGCATTATAACCAAAATACAGATCTACCTAAGTAACAAAATATTTTTGCCCCAAAATTTTATTTTTAAGGTAGGTAACTATAAGGCAAACTTCATAAAGCGTTTGTGCAACCGGCCGTAATGTTACAAACCATGTGAAAAATTATTATAATTATAGTTTGGATTTTATTTCGGTAGATTTTTTTTTCTTTTGGATTTTTTTTCCCTTGGATTTTTTTTCATGGATTTTTTTCCTGAATTT
>JABXWE010009651.1:0-17823 GCA_014611495.1 Limonius californicus | reverse complement strand
ATTGATGTCATAAGAGAGTTTCAAAATAAAATTTACATCAAAATGAACAGTGTCAGTGTCCCAGCAAAAATAACTAATCAAAAATATAAACAACGATTAGAATTTTTATCTAAAAAAGTTCAATCTTATAAAGCTGGACTCATTGAAAGATTTGAATTTGTCAAATATGCGTCATACCATTATAATAAAATAATGTAAATATATATTTCTAATAAATGCTGTATTCATTATAATAACATGTGTTTTATTCCGCCTTTTCTGAAGGCAGGACGCTCAATCACTTATTTACACAGTGTAGGTACTTATCGATACCACCCGCTAAGCCCCAAGCGCAAGTCGACCCTAGGATTATAGGTCCGTGAGACTGGTCCGGCGCAAGTCGACCACGGGATTATCAAGATACCCATAAACTGGCGCATCTCGTCTATACCCAAATTATATACTTGGACTACCGGCCTAGTTTACCTATACAGCTTAAGACTTATTTTGACCGCGAGAATTAAAATTTCTAAAGCGGCCGAGATTACCTCTGGCCAGCCCCACATTTTCTCAAAGAATCTAAAATCACAAATATTGATGACAATAAATTAATTAAAGTTTTTGTTAATCCTAAAGACTGTAAACTAAATTTATTGAATTAATTTTAAAATACTGCTTACCCATAACAAATTATTATTCTTACTTTCCCAATGATGACCTTTACAAAAACTGTATAATCTCAATTTCTAAAGAAAACGCGCCCAAATTCTTTAAATGTTTACCCCATGTCACTTATACAGGGTGTTAGGGAAGTTGACCGAAAAATTTCTAGGGTAGAATTAGGGCGCAAAATGAAGTCGAATATTCCTGTGCCATTTTTGGCCCAGATACATAGTTTTCCCATAAATCCGTGTTAAAATTGGTGCCGCAAATTTTTTGAACTGCTGAATTAATCTCTATAATGCCTTGTTTTTTGAAATCTAGCATGTTACTTGCAATACTTTTTTATATGACAGTTTTTGTTATTTGATAAAAATTTGACGTTTTCAGTAGAATAATATATCAATAATTTATCGGTGTATTTATTCAACGGAAATGGTAGTATTTTACATCTGCTTAATATGGCGATATGCTTTTTGTGTATGGGAAATGTGGTGGCAATGCAATTGCTGCAGTTCGGCGTTATGCAGAGCGCTTTCCACAACGTCGAATACCCCATCGAGAAACATTCACATCGATGACACAAAGGGTTAGAGAGACAGGATCCGTCTTTCCTAGACCACGCGAAGCAGGGAGAGAAAGACAGGTGCGTGTCTTGGATGCGGAAGTAGAGATTATCGTGTTGGTAATGATGAGTCACTTAACACATGCGAAATAGCGCGAGACGTAGGTGTAAGCCATTGGACCGTCTGGAGAATTTTACATGAGATAAGGAATATGACGATGCCCCTAGGATTAAGTTCTGCCGGTGGCTTTTGCAGCAGACTGAACAACATCCAGAATTTCTTTCCAAACTCCTTATGACAGACGAGTGTTGTTTTACCAGGGATGGTATACTCAATTATCATAACACTCATGTGTGGGCGGATGAAAATCCGCATGAAGTCCGTCAGAAAAATTGTTAGCATCGTTTTTCTATTAACGTTTAGGCAGGAATCGCTCGGCTAAACGCTGCACACTATTTGCAGTTTTTAAAGGACCATCTACCCGATCTGCTAGAAAATGTCCCACTGACCACACGCCAAAATATGTGGTTTATCCAGTATGGTACCCCAGCTCACTTTAGTCGGGATGTTCGTGACCACTTGGACATAACATTCCCAAATAGATGGATTGGCAGAAATGAACCTATTGCTTGGCCGGCCCGAACACCTATCTGAATAGTTGCGATTTTTTTCTGTGGGGACACATGAAAGCTGTTGTGTATCGTACACCTGTAAGTAATGCTGAAGATCTCCAGCAACGCATTATGACTGTTGTTGACAGCATTTGCAACGACGTAGAAATTCTTGCCAGGGTAAGAGAGTCCTTTTCACGCAGAGCCAGAGCTTGTATCAGGGCAGACGGCGCGCCGCGGCGCCCACTTTGAGTAATTTCTTTAATGTTCAGTTTTGTATTGATTAATTTTTTATTTACTGTTTATTTACATGTTTCTTAAAAAATAAAGTTTTCAAACATTGATAGTGTTGCTTGAGGTGTTAATGGGAAAAGAAAACAAATCTAGCAAAAAAAAACAGATCGATCAATTTTTTCGCATCCCTTCTCGCGTGTTAGATTAAAAAACCGTGCATTATCAAAATTTAATTTCAGCAGTCTAAAAAATTTGTGGCACCAATTTTAACAGTGATTTATGAGGAAACCATCATTTAAGTCAAAAATGGCAAAGGAATATTCGACTTCATTTCGGCCACTGATTCACCCCTAGACATTTTTCGATCAACTTCCCTAACACCCTGTATATCAGATAAAGAAGAACCACCAAAGCAAATATCAAATTATCAGGAAGGTAAAAAATTACCATTGAAGTATTCAAGACACTGAATAACACTTAAAACGCTAGTACTATTGGAAAACTATTTCTAAAGACATAGAACAATATATCAATAACTATGTGATTTGAAAAAAAAAATTCTTTCAGAATATACATGCAGACATATTTGAAATTGATTAACGAACATTCTTAACTGTTATAGATGTATTTACAAAATTTACCCAAGCATACTCATTAAAATCAAGAAATGCTATAGACATTTTAGATCAACATGTTAACTTTATATCAGCCTATAATAATTCTATACACTCTAATTTAAAACGTACACCCCACGAGATTTGATATGGTCACACAGAAGCTAGAAACCCATTTGACATCAATTTTAATAAATATTTTATAGAAACTTATGTTAAAGACCGTCAAAATAAACTTCATAAATTTTATCTACAACTTTGCGAAAACTAAGCAGTCAATAAAGAAAAACGAAATGAAAAAATTAATAGGAAAAGAAATCCCCAAACCTTTAAAGTAAACGATAATGTATTTATAAGAAACACTAGAGCACCTGGACATAAATCCAAACAACGATTTTTAGGACCTTTTACTTTAACAAAAAATACTAATTATGAAACATGTTATTTAAAATCTGGCAATTCAAAAAATCTTGTCAAGACAGTTAAACGAATTACTCCGGTTCACAGATGCATCCCCATCTGTTATTACACCATCGCCCCCTAAGCGGACGTAACC
The DNA here is from genome assembly GCA_014611495.1 of Limonius californicus. Lineage (NCBI taxonomy): Eukaryota > Metazoa > Arthropoda > Insecta > Coleoptera > Elateridae > Limonius > Limonius californicus. Next base: position 14,603 of record JABXWE010009651.1, on the reverse strand, counting down.
GTGACCGATATAAGAGACAATACCTTTCACTAAAGGAAAAGCCCTCATTCAGGAAAGTACCTGGACTTTGTATAAAATCCTTTATGATAACCAATTATCTAGACTTAAAAAATAATACTATAGAAGTACTAGCTTTGCTTAGTAATGAAACATTTAACGCAGTTTATAGTGACAAAACTACATGTAAAAATAATGCTTGCATTGATATATTTACCCAACAAGATTATACTTCGTTCGATTATAATAACTAAATACAAATACTACAAAATTACCTTATACAAGCCGACGACTTACTTAATCAATTATTTCCTGAACAAAAATTCCGATCCAAAAGATCATTAATCGCCTTGGCCTTGGACGCCTAATAGCATTTATACCGGGAGACCTTGACGCTTCAGATGGTCAAAGGTTTGACAAACAAATGGACATCCTGACGAAATCTGCTAAGTTCCTACGAACTAAGTTCAGAAAGTGATCGTCGATTAGCACTGAACGCGTTTTTTAATATGATGAGTAAAGACCGGATATTCAGGCACTAAAAAATACTGAAATAGGCAGGCAAAAAGGCAATAAAAAATCTGGAAATAGGCATTTAAAAAAATAAAATAGGCATTATTATTTAAGTATTTTTATTGTATTAATCGGAATTACAACTTATAACCAGATGTTTTTTAAGATTTTCGGCAGTTAATCTTTGCCTCCTATCAGAAAATATATACTTCAGTTTCGAAAATGACCTTTCTACATCTACTGATGCAATTGGTGCGAATTTAAAACATACGATTTCATTAATTTCATAATTTAAGGTATTTTCTTGATCTGTATTACCTGAAAGAATGTTGGCTAAACTTTTTATAGCCGCAAAGTCTTTGTTCGCTGCAATTACAGATTCACATTTGACCTTTATGATATGGCCCTTATTACCAGAAACGCTACAGATACCTTTGATGGTATTATTTACAATATTAACGGCATCAATCAAAGTCAAATCTCTGCTTTCTAAACTTGTTATTGTACTAGGAAGTAGAGAATAATTAGCAGAAATAAATGGTAAATCATTTTTTAAACTTTTCTTTTCTAAAAGTCTTTTCACAGTTTTAATTGAAGCCGCCGAATCTTCATATTTTCGTATTTTTTTCGAAGCTATGAAATTATGTTAAAGTACTTACTTAAACAGGTAATGCAGATTGAAAGAAACATTTGTTTATTATGACATGACAGTTGATGAATTAGGCAGGATAATCCTTCTTTTGTCGGACGTTAATCGCCAAGGGTAGAAATTTTACAACCAAATTTCAGGTAATATCTTTTTCTGGGAAAGTATATTTAAAAACTGTCGGTCCTTTGCAGTTATTTACATTAATAAGAAACATATGTTCCAAGTTTATGAGTTTTATGACAAAATAGGCGCTTATAAGTAAAAAAAGGCATTTATAAATAAAAACAGTTAAATAGGCATTTTTTGGCATTTTAGGCATTTTGCCTAAACATCCGGTCTTTACTGATAAGTTTACACTAGTTTCCTGTGTGCCCAAAACGGACATAGCACTCATTCTGCAAGACATGAACGAAGTTATCCCAGTAAATGAAGACGTGCCCGCGAATGACCTGCCCTCTTTTTTTTCTTGTTAAAAATTAAACTCTATGTTTAAATAGCTATGTACTTTTTACAAAATACGTAACAGCTTACAAATAAATGCATTAGAATAACAAAAACATTCAATTTATTATAAAAATCGATGGGGTGTGAATACACCCTGTCCGGTAACAACGTAATAAAACGCACTCGGTAATACGAAGGTTAATAAAAAATCATTTAGCTCTTAGATATTTCACCAACACTTTATAGATAATTTAAAATTGTATAATAACCTAAAAGTTACCTCAAACTTCTTCAATTGCTGCGTGCAAAAAATGCCCAAAATTTAACCAGCTCTAATCAAAATTCTTGCATATATTTTACATGTGTGACAAACTGATACGTGTAGGAGGAATTTGAAAAAGACTACTTACGGTTGGCACCATACTGGCATGGCCGAGCATTTCTTCCATATTGGGTAAAAATCCCATGTCCAGCATGCGATCTGCTTCGTCCAAGACAACAAAGCGAGTAGAAGAAAATGTAATGTGACCACGGCCAACAAAATCGTTCATTCGACCTGGAGTCGCTACCAATATGTGGCAACCGTTCATTACATGCTTTCGTTGATATCCGACGGAAGTTCCTCCATATGCTATTGCAACCTTAATGCATGAATTATGAGAAAACTTTCGGGTCTCTTCATAAATTTGTATGGCTAATTCTCGAGTGGGAGATACAATAATTGCTTGTGGCTCACAATGGTCACCATCAACAACCAAATCCTGTGGGTCTGCTATGAGTGAGTTAATAATCGGAAGTAGGAATGCAGCCTAATAAATGAATAATTGTTTGTAAATTGTAGGATACTTTTTAATTTTTCCATGCTTACCGTTTTTCCCGATCCAGTTTGTGCACAAGCCATTATGTCTCGTCCAGCCATTATAATAGGAATGGCATGTTTTTGTATGGGCGTTGGTTTTTTATATTGAGACTTTTGAATATTTTCTAGTAAGAGTTTACGGAAGCCACCTTCCTCAAACGAATTAATTGTAGCGGGCACATTTTCTCCAGATACCTATAAATAATATGTACATATAATAGATCTTTTTGGCCAGCTTAAATTTGATGATAATTTAATTTCATTGTAGCACAACCAATTTATGTTCTTAAATGTAAGCAAAATATGATTCATGTAAGTTAAATTACAATGAGAACAGAACATTTAGAAACATTAGAATTTTGTAATTTAAAATTATCCAATATTTGACCGTCCAAGTTAGTTCAAGATTTTAAATTTATTGTAACAACTTTGTGGATCAAACTGTATATACATTGTGGGACTCTTAAATCATTTTTAACAAAAAAATTATGGAGTCAATTTGTTTCTCGTCGAAATCATGCCCGCTAGACATCAAATACTGCCTTATCCTTGGGGGTTGTGGAATTACATAGAGAATATTTTCTACTTTTCATGTAGAAAAACGTGTGTAGCTTAAATATGTAAAATAATATATATGTAATGTGATATGGTACATGTGAATGTGATGAATATGAAATAAATGTAATTTAATAAGCAACAGAAAATTGTAAATATTTCACCAACGGCTCATTTCCAGGGCCATTCTTGTGAAGACTTTTTGACTTATATTGAGGCTTTGAAATATTTTACACTTTTTTCAACACACTGTATATTGTACACTTTCTATATAATTTCTATGTAGACTAACATGAACAATCTGTATCATTTGATGTATACAAACACCATTTTATACATGCCCAAAGATGGTAAGATGGTTTTGAATATATTGGGTGCACATGGATTAAATGATCTGGAGATATTAAAAAACAATTGTAGTACATTTATACAAAGTGCTAGTACACCTTCTATGAGAATGGCAATGAGAAATAGCCCACCCAGTGTTATCAGCAAATTGGTGTAATGTTTCTGCACTGAAATATAAGGAATAAATTTATTATGTATCATTTGTTGAACTAACTTTTTATTCCTATATATTGTTTAAAGAGTTTATATGAAGAAGTCTTTGAGTATTTAGTATTAATGTAAGTTAGATCTGTTCATAAATGTGACAAGTTTATTGCAGTATTTTTTGTTATATAAAATATTCATATTTTAGTTATTATTCTACCTACTCAGTCCTGTGTATGATCCACAAAAATTCTATACACTAAACTTCAATTTGGTATGATTTATACATTGATATTTAATGCGGACGTTCTTAAATTCTTTTGTTTCTTTAAATATTTGAAATGTTATTAAGGAAATTGGTAACGAATGTGGTTCTAAATAACTTAAAATTATATTTCGACTACAAGGCGATTCTTTTAGCTAAAAAAACTAAACTTAAGCTTTTTTAAATGGAACATTCTTTACATTTTACCATTTTTAATCCTTCATCAACAGAACTTTAAGTTAACATAATGTTAAAGTGAACTAAACTTTACAATTTTTGTTGGTAATTTATACCTTTTCTGAAACTTCAATTCACTGCAATTTCATAGCAAAATTGGCATCACATACGAAAGTAATCGAATTGTTAACTCTAACAAAATATGATCCCAGAAAATATGGCAAACCAAAGCGGCTTGGAAAAGAGATTATGTATTGTATGTATTACAATTTTATAATATTATAATAAATTCCTACCAATAAATTATAAATAATGTACAGAATGCATAAGCAGTAGCAACTTTAAAACTGTACTGTACAGTTCAATTTTGAAGGAACAGTTTTCTAAAATTAAAACTACATTCACAGTTGTACTAATACACAAGTTACACACATGTAACAGAAGCACCTGTCTTGAAAGTTACTGGAGGAAGATGAAACGGCCTCACATAAAATATTTGAATGCCAAGCCCTAGCTTGCGGAAGATTCCAAATCTTTCAGGGCACTAACCCTAATGAGATACAATTGCCAACCAGTCTGATTAAGAAACTCCTAGACCTGATAAATATACAATAGGCCGCAGTGTTAAAGGGCACAAACAACTCCCAACTACTCTAATCTACCCTTAAGAGGTAACTTTATAAGTATAGGATTTGTGTATGATCACAACTGGGCACTAGTCTTTTCTTTATCAAGTGCTTCTCCGTGCTAAAGTAGAAACGCAGGGGGGAGCTTGCTGTTTAACTTAGAATCCAAATGACAGAAATACCAGACCAGAGAAGGCTTTCGCAATAACAACAATTTTAATGGCCTTATTTCTAATGTATAGTATACAAGAATTGGATTATACACATCCTACAGTTATGAAAATATGATATGCCTAGAAAATTATGGCAAAAAACGTGTTTAATTTGAGTTTTCCATTAAAATAATTGGCAATTACAGATTCTGTGGAATAAATTTATCTACTAGGAGTACTTCATTTAAAACGTAAGTTTAGTTTGCCTTTGCTAGACCAAACATCCTGTACATCTGAAAATCATTTTAAATTATATACCAGGTATGTAAATGTGAAACAGGAATGTTTCTATAGAAAATACACGTTTATTGTATGTAAATGAAACAAAATATTTTATTCGAAGGATTGCCCATCGCTATAGTGCATTTCAGAGTCGCCGTACAGCATGGAGAAGATAGGGTAATGGTATTCTTATGGGACAAAAAATGACATTGTTGCCAGTATTCGTAATCTCTTAAAAATAGCACGTCGGGTTTATTTTGTTGAAATGAGGTAGGTTTTCAGAAGTTTTCAAACAGTGATAATTAACTATAAAACATGTCGTATATTTTACAAAATCTTCGAAATTTTATGTAATTTATTTTCTGTTACATAATAGTGCTTGCGTATTATACCAAGTTGGTAATTGTTTTGTTTCTTTTTTACTCTTATAAATATGTAAATAAACAATTAATTGCACTTAGCAAAAATTGTACTTTCAGGTTTAATAAAATATAAATGTTTTAGAACCACTGAACCTGGCATTTAACAACACGCGTCTTTTAGGGGTTACAATAGCATTACGATACTGCAAACCTTTGTGTGAAAGGGATTAAATTTTATGTCTTAAAGGTGCCTCTCAAATAAGTTTGACAACCTTGTATTTGTATCTTCACCATGCTGCACGGCGACTCTGAAACGCTCTACAGCTATACATTTTTCCCGTCTCTCTGACAATTTGTGGATGCCACGCCAAAAAAACTGTTGCTCTTTTGAGGCAAACCAATCATCGAGCCATTTTCGTAAGAAATTAAGCGCTGCTCAGCAAGTGCGAGTCCCATCGATGCAAATAAGTAGTAATCGGACAGACCCAAGCCTGGTGAGTAAGCTGCATGCGAAAGTATTTCCTAACTAAACGCCTCAATCGTTTCCTTGACCGGTTTTGCTGCGTGGGATGGTGCATTCTCATGCAGCAAAATTACTTTGTGTTGCCTTTTTTGATATTCTGATCGTTTTTCACGCAAAGCTTGATTTAAATCGATCATTTGTTGTTGGTAGCGTTCAGTATTAACGGTTTCGCCAGGTTTTAGCAGCTCATAATAGATCACGCTCTTCTGATCCCACCAAACACAAAGCATTGTCTTTCGTCCACAGCGATTTGGCCTTGCAGTCGATGTCGATGGTTTGCCTGAAGTTACCCATGATCTTTTACGCTTAGGATTCTCAAAATATATCCACTTTTCATCGCCAGTCACAATTCGATGGAGAAATGACGTTCTTTTGTACCTGGCGAGCAGCATTTCACAAGTGGTTTTTCGGTTTTCCTGCTGTCTTTCATTCAGTTCATGTGGAACCCATTTTCCCATCTTCTGGATCTTTCCCATGGCATTCAAATGTATGGAGATGGCTTCTCGTGTCACATTTTATTGATCAGGGAGTTGTTGTTGCGTTTGAGCGTCATCCTCATCCAACAGTGCTTGCAATTCGCTGTCTTCAAACTTTCTGTGGTCTCTCAAGTTCTTCGTTTCTCACGTCAAAATCGTCATTTTTGAATCTTTTAAACCACTCAAAGCACTGTGATTTACCAACAGCATACTCACCGTATGCTTCTACAAGCATTTGATGCGATTCTGCAGCAGTTTTCTTCAAATGGTAACAGAAAATCAATGCTGTAGTTTCCAGGCACAAAATTCAACATGTTCAACGTTATTAAAAACTATGCGGTTGTATGAAACTTGTATTGCTGCGAGTTGAAAATCTTTGTCAGATGTCAAAACAAGAAAATGGCGCCAATGACGCGGTTTGACAGTAATTACATTGACAGCTAGGGCCATCTATGGGCAAATTCCGGTTTCATATTTACATACCTGGTAAAATGAAATTCCCTACTTTTACTTCCCATAACATGTTGCAATATTTGGAATAATAACACTTCCGTAAAAGAATCCTTCATTAAATACCTTATCCACAAATCCAAAGCAAATAATTATAAAACAAAAATTTTTTTACCTTAACTTCAATGTCATCATATTTAATAAAATTAATGCCACTAGATATCCCAGTGTTAAATAGCTCATTTTCATCATTTGTAGGTTCAGGAGGGACATAAATCTCGCGAGGCTTTGCAGGCTCCTCTTTGTCTCCATCATCTCCTCCTTCCCCACCACCCCAACTACTACCACCACCATCGCCATCTCGATTGCGACCTCCACGCCCTCCCCCACGTCCTCTACTGCCTCGGCCACCTCTCCCACGGCCTCTGCTTTCACCAAAACCATTTCCATTATTATCATTACTTCCCCATCCTTCACCCTCATCTCCCCCTTCGGCCCCTCCTCCTCCACCCCAGCTGTCATCATCACGGCGATTGCCTCCTCCTCCCCCCCAGCTATCATCTTCGCGGCGATTGCCACCTCCTCCTCCTCCACTCCAGCTGTCACCATCACGACGATTGCCTCCACCTCTTCCTCCACGATCCCCACGTCCTCCACGGAAACCACCACGTCCACCTGCAATTGGGATATAGTAAGTCTAATAATCATCTAGAAAGCAATCATGCTTGGTACCTCGTCGTGGACGATCTTCATTGCCTCCATTATCTCCCCAGCCTCCTTCATCACTGTTCCCTTTTCCTCCACCCCAACCACCATCATCAGAATTTTTGTTACCTCCCCACGAATTACCACCATTTTCATTTCTGTCCCGATTTCTAAAGCCGCCACCTAATTTATACGGTATATTATATACAGAATATACAAATCATTTAGGGCAAATTAAAAATTAACTTCAGAAGCATTTCAATTACCTCGACGACCTCCTCCGCCAAAACCTCCACTTCCACCACCAAACCCTCCACTGCTGTCACCCCAGCTATCTTCGTTCCCATTGGAAGGTTTAGCAGCAGCAGCTGAAAAACCCCGTCCCCGAGAGAAAGTTCTTCCCCCTTCTGCAGCAAAGCCCTTGCCCTAAAATAAAAAATTATATTACTTACAAAACCTTTTTAGAAAATTTTTATAAAAAATAGTATAAACATAGTTGTTCAACAATTGCAAAATAACAATTAAGTTTATGCTTTCATATAAAAAGATTCCATAACGTGAACGTGAAACATCTTAATTATTTGATACGTGTGCCCTTATTCGTTGTCTCTTGTGTCCGCTACTACGTTATTTTGAGAGAAATTTTAATGTTAATATCAAAGTTGGTGCCCCATAAGTGATTAGTGGTGTTTACTAATTTACATGAGTGACGTGGTGGACATTAAAAATTCAGCTTCTGCCAAAGCAACTGTCACTAACACATAAAAGGACATAACTTCATGCAATTGGTATAACTTTTAAAATTACACTGTTTTTATTTAAATTAAAATTAAAATAGTTCATGACCCCATTCAGTAAGGTTGTTTGCATGGTTCTCATAGATGAACTCATACATTGCTTAATAAATTCGAGAATCAACCTGTAATAATATATTTTTTTACATAAAGTCATGCATTATGACTTATATGGGGACCACTTTGTGGCAACAGTGTCAATAAAACCATTTTTGAAACTCTGCTGCCTACTACAGGTAGGAATCTAAACAAGTAGTCTAAAGGTTTAACCCCCTTGATGAACATCAGGATATAATAATAAACCAGAACTGCCGTTTCTCTGCATTGATGTTGTCTATGAAATTATTTGTCCATTCATTACGTTGTCAAGAGCATAATCTAATCAATTCGGAAACAAATATTAATAAACAACTAATTATTAATAATTATGTAATTGGCAAGTGTTAAGTGGTTTTTTCAAATTAAATTTTAAAAAAGTCCTAATGAAATCGAGAGAAGTACGATACGGTGACAATTTATTAGATTTTTAATAGAAATTTGCAGAAAAATGTATTTACAATTATACCAAAAAATAATATCCCTTTGATTTCTTATGTAGGATGTTTTCAAAGACAAAGTTGCCCAAAAAAGCCAATAATTTAAAAGACTTAAAAACTAATATTTTAATGATTTTGTCTGTACTCAAACAACAAATGTTCAAACATTACTGTAGATAAATGTTAGGATTATGAACAAGGTGGCCTTTTCAAAATATTTGTTGTAACTCACAGTATTTATACAACACAAAAGAATTGCTAAAAGTAATAAACATCAAGGTTTGTTCATTGATTTGTAACTGTTGCAATTTCTAACTAGGGTTTAACAGAATTCAAATTATTATGTAAAAATTAATTTTTAACTTATTTGATTTGCTATTCATTCTATGCAATGGGCAGCAGACACATTTTTTCAACGTTGCGAGTTGCGTTGGCCAGTACTTGTGCATTGTGCACTGCGCACGTGGAAAAGACGTGCGTGCCTAACAGACTTATTTTATGTTAGTACATATGTGCAATCCGTCACGAATTAGCAACTCTTTTGCTGTATTTGCAAAATCCACAGAACATTTCCAGTTCAGCAAAGAAATCTAGTGTACTTTCTTTAGCTTCAAAAACCGAAATTATTAAGTTATCTGGAAAGATATTGTCTAGAATATTTCCAAATTCTTATGTGGAAACCGATTCTGATGAAGAGCAAATCGAAGAAACTACTCATCAGAGTAATGCTTTTTTAAAGGAAGCCATGGAAAAATCAATTCATAAGTTTCTTGAAGACCCTGAAGAAAAACTTACAAGTCCAAAGACACTGCAAGCTGAATTTTCATTATTTGAGGCAACGAATAAAAGAACCAAAAACTTATATTTGTTATTTGATGCCCTGAAAACTATTCAACCAAGCTCAGTAGCTAGTGAACGAGTATTTTCAATTTCAGGCAATATTGTGTCCAAAACAAGAAAAAGACTTAGCTACCGTTCAGTGGATATTTTATGTTTTTTAAAATTCTATTTTCTTATCAGAGTCTTCCACCTGGTGAGTATTATGTTGTTTATTTAATTGACTTATAATATTATTATTATTATTGTCTTTCACTCCATTCTGAAATCATTGCTGCTACTTATATGAACTCTACAAATTCTTCTTTTAGTCTGGATTATTCTCAGTCTTTCCATTCATGTGTAAGTAATGTGTAATCCTTAATTTTTTTTTTATATTTTGGTTTTGATATTGATTTCGTTTTTTGTTATTTTGTATAAATTAAATAAAATATTTTTCCCTATTCTATTTTCTTTGACAAAAATTTGAAAACCGGCTAAAACCGGTTTTTTGGAAATATGGAATTTGAAAACCGGTTTTTCAAAAAGTACGGTTTTTATATAAATCCTATTTCTAACATTCTACTAAACACACGATTTAAAAATAGTAGACCTGGCAAAAATAAGAACAATAAACTGGAAAGAAAAATTACATGGCAGAAAGGAATGAAAGCAAATAGTTAACCAAGCCCTGAGCCTAAATGGCCTGTAGCACTATGGTAGATGTGTATGTGTTTGAGCGTGTGTACATATGCATTCAAGCGTGTGTATGTATGCGTGTATGTTATTTGCAAGCCTGTGATGTGCACGCACGTGTTTGTGCATATTTTAAATCAAGTGAAGCAAATCATAGTCATAACTGGCTTACAATGCATGTTTTAGTAGCTTTTCCTTTTTTATTAAATAACTGATATTAAAGTCAGCTGTAAAAACGTTGTAGAATTTTGAAATCAGTATAAATTTGTTGTAATTATAAAAGTATTTACAATTCTAATGGGGCGGCCTTAAGAAAAATTAAAACCTGATAGTTCTGAAAAAAGAGAATGTATTTTGTTTTGTCTAGTTGATGATAAAGTCCCATTAGGAAAATGTTTCCTGGTTAATAAAAGATATAATATATGCTAGAAACTAAAAGTTAATTTACTTCCCTAGCGGCAAAAATAAAAACCACATATCAAATTTCTTTAGATTATTGTAGGGTATTAAATTACACAACTTTGTCCCAATTTAACTTATGGCGGTTGCAAGTTCCTCACAAAGCATTTCAGGCCGCTTTTTATAAAACGTATTCTTAGACCTGTATGACACAGCACAAAATTTTGTTCCAATACTTATAATTACTTACAATAATTTTGCACAAAATTTTGAACATAATTCTGCAAAACATGTATTTTTTTCATTCGCACTATCGTCCCCCCGCACCCCAAACCGCTTTTGCGTTACTTTGGGGGGGGGGGGCGTTCCTTACAGACTATCCATTCATGCAACATGCACCCTAAACTTTCTTTCTTTCTTTATCAATTCCTCTTTAAACTTAACCAAGTGAAATACGTCGTCGCCCCAGCCAGGGTTTAACCCCGCAGCTGATTGAGCCGCATTTCACTGTAACCTTGACAGACAGCGCTTATTTGCACTGCCCCATTGAGGTTCCTTGCAAAACACGTATTACACAGAACAGAATTTTGCACAAAATTGTGTCTGTGAGCATGCACAAATTACGTCGACATCTGTAAGAAAACTGTCAAAATAGTTATGTGACTGTCGATACAGTAGAATAATAATAATAATATTAGGTTAATGCATAGGTTTGTAGCGCCTTTATTATTTTACATGAACGCACGACACAGCAAACAAGCTGCAGCAATAAAGACCCTGAGCGAGATAAGAAAAAGTGCATGGAGTGTCGGCAGGTGGGGTAAACATATTCTTCTCTGCCCTGTGATTGTTAGTAAACACTAAAAATTGCTCGTTTGTGCATCGATGCGACGCCGACTTTGTACAAAATTCTGTAGGTTTCAGAACATGAATTTACAGAACGTTATACAAAACTTCGAACAAAATTTTGCTGTATGACAGGACACAGGATTTTGTAAAGACACTTTGAACAAAATTCTGAATAAAATTTTGTACAAAATTCTGTGCCATGTCATACAAGCTTTATTTTAAGCTGTGCAACAGGACTTCAACTTGACAATATTGTACTAAATTATTGCTTGGATTTTTCAAAAACTTGTCATTTCTGAGCTGGATTCAGTTCTAACCATAAAAGTTATAAAACTAAAAGGGTACTTTTGTATGTGCTTCCATAATGCTACTAGAAATATGAGGGTTCTACTAGGGCCCATACCTACTAACTGTAAAAAAAAAGTAAGAATTTAAGGTTGGCTTGTTAGACGTTATAAAATAGTGGGTAATATAAAACACTACAACTATTTGCAGCAAGGTTGAGTGCAATTGGTTAAACCAAAAACCTATGAAGCTATGGCTACCATTGTGGCCTTGACAGAGGATATGGTAATTTTATTTAGCCGAAGACCTTGAAACAAAAAGGTGTTTTATTTACATCATTAGTAGTTTTAACTATACACAACAAATTGAAAAATGTAGCTCTGCTGGGGAATTCATAATGTGCTAATATAGGAAAATATCATGATGGGATGTAGGGTCCAAAAATATTCAGAAGTATTAGTCTATTATTTAAGGAATTGGGGATGATGCAGAAAATGTAATCACTTTCTCATTTTAAATAAGCTAAGTATTTTTTCTCAAAGTAAGGGCTAGGTAGTTTGTGCCTCATTGCAACCATATGCCATATTTAAAATTAAACACAGTATAGCAAGAATATCGTCAGGTTTCGATATTCGAATCTGTTGCACATTTTCATAGTCATTGGCATAATCTATACACAAGAAAGATGCTAACAACACAAAAAGAAGAATCATTTTACTTAGCTGCATTGAATTTCATGCCAAGCTAGCGTCTATTAACGTGTAATCCTATAACCATAAACTATTTTAATTAAAAAAAAACTTCTCACCTGTGATTGACTGTTACAGGAACTGTCGGCAATAGGATCATCCCAATCGTCTGCCATATTATTTAGTCCTGTTAAAGCTGTAGTCTATAATAAAACGAAAAATGAAAAAGAACCGCCAAAACGCTACATGTGCTATTCTTTGTGTGTAACAGTTTGGTTAGGGTTACCTTTAAAAACGGTCACTTCTTAGCAGAAACAGCAATTTAGCTTCTCCGAACAATTTATTTCTGTACCTTATAAGAAGTTAAGAATTGCAAATTATCTTTTCTCAAAAAGTTGTTACAAAATCGCCGCTTTGGAAGAATCCACTAGTTCAATCACTTGCGGTGACAGAAAGGGCAGAGACATGCGCAGTCGCTATGCAATGCAGAAGTGCAACGATGCCATTGTTTAGAGAAGAACTGCACTATTGCCACGATTTTCAGTGTATAGTACGTTTCAAATACAATATGACCAACACAATTTTATACGCGTCGTCTCTAGAACACAAAATCTGTATCTTTATCTTTTTACCTAAGCCACACAGTTTATAACATTGATTACAATTATTCAATAGTTGTCGTTGCTATGTGACAAGCTGCCTTTCATGTGAACACAGTGCATCCGCGAATTTATTAAATTGATTTCTGTTTCGTTAATGTGATTTGTCGGTAGTTTTCCTTGTTAATTTGTATAAATTTACATTATATTATTATACATCTTGAGATAGCAGCGGTGCTGTAAGAATGTGGAAATTTTACAGCTGACCAATCCAGACCACGTTAGCTGAATCAAATAACTGCTACTCATGCGGTTAAAATATCAGCCCCATCTAAATAGGTATATGTAGATTAATCTTATAATAATATATCATAATCATAATAATATTTCAAACTACAAGTTCCACCAAAAATACATTAAAAAATCTTTTGGGTAATACTGAAGATCCGGTACCTCCAGAAGACCAATCTGGAATTTATCAAATAAAATGTTCAAAATGTCCAAGTCATTATATAGGCCAAACAAAGAGAAAAATAAGTACGCGCTTTAAAGAACACATCCCATTTTCGCTTCAATAGGCCAGAAAAATAATCAGTAGCAGAACACATTTTAGATACTGAACATCCCGTCTTACCCGTTGATTTGAAATTGTTAAAACCCGTTAAAAACAATAGAGAACTTGATGCTTGGGAAAGTAGGTTTATTTTCAAATTTAATAATAATATATTAAATCGAGACAACGGAATGGTTCCCAACTCTGCACTGCTTAAATTTAACAAACAAGCGAAGAGGGGGAACTCCGGACTATAAATTCCAACGCGCCCGCGGCCACTAGCGTCTGCCCGCAGGAATTGAGCAGCGAAGAGAGGGGAGAATAAAAGTAAATAGTGTCTCTCTTGTAGTGAGGCGGCAAATTTGAATTTTGAAATACAATAAATTATATAGCATACATTTGTAGTATAAAAATATATAAAATAATTTCATATAAAATTTGATTTTGTATTTGACATTTAAGTGTACATTTATTTCCAGTATTTTTTAAAAGTGGTTAAAAAACTAATTAAAAAACAAGACAGGTTTTATTTAAATCTTTATTTTGAATAGGTATTACAGTAAACAATCTACATAAAATGGTTAACCATATTTAAGGAAAGACTTAAAATTTCATCTTGTCCAGGATTTTGTATTTCCCTTTTTTTAGTTTTATTTTTCTTATTTGTTGAAACAAATCTTTGTGTTTTAATCTTTTTGTTGGGTGGTTCTTCATTTTGTACTAAAGGAAGGGAAATATCTGTTTTACTGGCAAGAGCATTAACAATACTATTCAGAGGTGAAATATGTTTTATGACAGCATCCAACTGTTTTTCGTTTGTAATATTATTAAACGTATTTAGGAACGTTTCCATTAAACAC
>JABXWE010009650.1:0-28667 GCA_014611495.1 Limonius californicus | reverse complement strand
CGCGTCGTTGCTTAACTTTGAATACTGTTCCCTACTGCGTATTATTAATGACTTTTATGTGATTGTGCCCGACATACGAAACCCAGCCGAAAGCACTCAATTAATGATAAATTATCGATTGCGCCCAACTGAAGACACACGTATGACTGTCCAATAAAATGTAGGTGCGTATGGAAAATGTTTGCGGGGTTACCAAACGGATTCGCCTCACCCGGCTGTCATTTCAAATCTGTTTAAGGTAGTTAGTGCCGTGGCGCACTAACCCAGGGCGACCGACGTTTTTAGGTACTTTCTGAGGTATTAGGATAGCAGTGTGTGAGCGCAGACCCACCAAGTGGTGACCGTACGCGTCGTTGCCTAACTTTGAATACTGTTTCCTACTGTGTCTTACTGATTACTTTTATTTGATTGTGTCCAACAATCGAAACCCAGCCGAAAGTACTCAATTAATGATAAATTATTGACGCGCTTTACTTCGTTAACGTGAATCAATCTATCGCGTCCAATTAATATTGAACAACTGAGTATGTCTAATTAACGACACAGACTTCTTGTTTAATTGAATGCAATTAGTGACATCAATTCACAGTGCTCATTTAACGTCGACTGGTAGGCTTTGCCTAATCTGCGACAATCAATTGATTGTGGCCAATAAAATAATTGCACTTCATTAACGTGGCCTAGCTGATCACCCACATTCACCTATGACCATCTGAGCACGTCCAATGAACCATATCCAATTGAGCAGTTTCTGTGCTCATATAACGGTACGCGTATAACTGTATGAATGTGTTTCGTATTACTGTGCCTAACAAATGGAAAGCGACTAATTAATGATCAATTATTGACTGCGTCCAATGAGCAACAAACAGGAAACTGTTAAACTGAAGGTGACTAGGTGACTGTTCTTCATTCAAAAAAACCAATTGATTGCCCTCTATTGATGTTGATCAGTTGGGTCTTTTTTACCATAAATCCATTAAGTCGTCAGCCCGTAAGCTTGTTGTCCCAGCTAACCATTCTTGGGGGTTCATTGCCTTTCTTTTAAGCGCTTCATAAGTATTACACTCCGCGTCTTCCATGATTTAATTAAGCTTAAATAATACCATTATAGTATTGAGCCCAACTAACTATGAGATTAACGGAGCCCAGTCGGCAGCGATCAATAAACGGTGACTGCTTGATTTTGACAAATCAGCGACATTTGGTTGACTATGTCTAGTGAAATGATTGTGATTGTTGAGTAAAGTGACTTAGTAGAATGCCTTCAATTAAAAAATGACTATAACCAGTTTCTTGCGTCCAATTAACGATGCTGGCTAGCGTAGAGATGAGCAATTGGCTATGCCCATCTGAAGATGACTAGTTGACTGTTATTCATTAACGAGAATCACCATACTCCCTCCAATTAATGTTAATCAGGTGACTGTGACCCGCTAAAGGTGCTCCGTTGGACTGAGCCCAATTAATGATCTGAATCAAATGCGTAACGAGGGCCAACCGACAGTGATAATTAATGATGATGCTAAGGACGATTAGTTGACTGTCCCTTATTAAAGGTAAACAGTTCACGGTGACCGTTAATGGGATCAGTTAAAAGGCCGAAATTAACGAGGCCCATTTGATTGTACCCAATTACCAAGACTCAATTGATGGTAACCAATTAACGAGGCTCAATTGATGGTACCGATTTGACTGCAGTCAATTATGTGCTTTAGTTGACTGTGTCCAAACAATGGGGCACAGCTAACTCAATTATCGATGCCCAATAATCCCCCCCCCCCCGCATAACTGCACCATTCTCTTAGGTTAGATAACCTTTAAATTAGTGAACTTATAAAAGCATTCGAAAAGAATTTTGTTACAATTTTATTATTAATTTTTATTATATTGTTTATTCAACTAATGATTTGTTTCTAAGTGACAATTTTTTTATTATTACTGCATATTTGCATATAGGTAGCGACCGTTTCGGGGATCTTGGAGCACATCAGTGTTAATTAACCTGTGATACATGGAACGTTCCATGGAATCTCATACCTAAATACTTTTATATTAACAACAAAGGAGTGATGGAGCTGCAGTATATCTTCGTTGTTAATAATGAATTTAGCGTAAATTTGAATTAATTCAGAATTAACATCCACTTTGTTTTACGAAGTACTTTGTATCTGAAATAGATGTTTAAGAATGCAAGTCACAAATTCATTAACACTTTATTTTGCGCCTCGCCGGTTTGTTATCAAAGGATATATTTAATCGTAGGACTAATTAAGGTCACCGCGAGCTATATAGTTTATCAGAATCCTACTTATACAATCGCGTCCCCATTTTCCAGAAAGATAAAAAATAAGAATTATTAGAACTTAGAACGCAAATAATGGCGAATTAAGCCGCGATTTTCATTTTCAATCATCAGACGTGTAATCCGTACAACCAAAAATAGATTTACGGTTCTTAAAAGGCTATTCATTTAAAAATAAATTGGGTGTTTACATCAAGAAATTGCTTTAGCTTAGTTCGGAAGTTTTGAATTTTAATAATTGCCTGTGCAAGATGAGGAAAATCTGGTTAGAGGAATTCTTAAAACGCTTCCATGCGAAGTTTTATTGCAGCTTGAAGAATTTATGTTTTATTAAATTCTAAATGTGTATTAAATTCAAAAATTAAAAATGTAGGCTGTTGTACTGAAGAACGCAATGTATACTAAAAAATTCGCTGAAATCCTCCGAGGTAAAGAAAATTAAAAGGCCCAAGACGAATTGAAACAAAATTAATTACATTGATTTCTAATTTTCGCTAAGGAAAGGCGTGACACGTATTTAAGATAGTACTTAAAAGGAAGATTTGGGTTACTATTTTACAATTGCAACAATTGCAAATGATTGATATTAAATTTAAAACAATTCTTATTTAATTTTAAAAATATGTATAGAGCGTCAGAGGTGAAAATTATCAGTAAGAGTCATCCTGACAAACTTAACGTACCGTTATCAGTGTTATAGAACCACGAACCGCTAAGTAATTGTTTGTGTAATTAACTTTAATTTTCCAGGTAATTAAAGATTAATTACAAAATTACTGAAATCAGGTATGATCGGTTTATGACCTTCGGTAAAATCGCCGTCGTATAAATTTCCGTTTCTTATAAGTGATTTGAGGTTTCTTCTGAAAAAGTTCAACTTTAGCTTGTTCTAACCTAACATTTTCTTAAACCATTTCTGAAATTTTGGAATTTGCAATTTGTAGAATCGCAAGATCAGTGAGCAAATTAGCAAACTTAAACGCTGGAATGCAAATAATTGTAATCGGATAACATCAACCTTGTCGAAAATTTCAACTCCTCAAAACATTCTCAAGCAGTGATAATTATAAAGGATAAAGCAATTTAGCGGATTTGTTTACAGCCTTTTTGCAAACAAATTGCAAGTAATTAGATTCTTGCTGTAAGTATTACAAAATAAATTATATAAGGAAATGTATTGTTATATCAGACAATGTTATTTTAAGGCTGTAAGAGGTTTAATAGTTAACACATTGCTTTGGAATTTCATTGTAAAGAGTTATATACAGGGTGTCCTATTTGAAAATTTCTATCATTGTGAGTTCTTTATTGGAAAGGAAAAGGTTTTAAAGAGCATACAAAATATTTTAAACAATCTTACAGTTTAATTCAAATAAACTATACATTTTGAAAAAGTGTGGATGTTTATTACAGGTTTTGCTTATGGGTTACGGGTTGATCTTCTATTTAATTATTTCTGGGAATAAATATGATAGCGTTAGTAAAAATTATTACCAGAAGGAAGGCTTTTATATATATCATATAAACAGCTGTAAACTTGTAAAAATGAAACAAACCATAGTTTTATACAGCGTGCGAGAAGTGGGTGACGGTTAACTGGACGATTTACAATGGGCAACGGTGAACTGGGAGATAGCCAAGTGGGCGACTGTTAATTGGACGACACTCATTTGCCTACAGAAAATTACAAATTTTTGCATGCTTATCCGATATACGATTTGGCGGATTTATCTGTAAACTTACTTTAATTTAAACTAACCTGACCTGACCTAACCTAATCTAACTAGCTGACTCATTTTTTGCATGAAAAATGTCAACATAACTTTGATACACTTAATTACAGGCAAAATTTGTCAAATTTTATGTTTAGACCGTTCTTAAACAATTCATTATTTGAAATTTAGATTTCATATTTGATTTATTATTTTGTCGTTCAAATGTCCTGTTATTAGTTGTCCATCGCCCAGATGACCATCACCCATTCGCCGTCGCCTAGTTGACCGTTTTATAAATAAATATTTTCTTATAACTGATACTAAAAATTCTTTAGAAATCCGATTCTTTCATTTTGACCCTATCTAACTGTTTTGCTGAATTTAAACGTAATCGTAAAAACCCGAAAGGAGACCCTCACAGCGGATATCCGAAAGTGGAACAACACCAGAAATTGGAGCACAAATTCATCATACGACTTTATAGGATGGTCTTTTAAAGGTTCTGAAATTGCTAACGCTGTAGGCATGTGCTTTTAATATTTTAATGGAAGATGTGGGTTGCTTTCCGCAAGACGGGTATCGCTTTTGCTACAGATTAATCAAAAACGTATGCGAATATACATATGCTTCTCAAAAGCGTTTGAACCGTTTTCAGAAGTGTATAATTAAGTTAGTGCGTTAATTTGTAACCGTAGATGTGAACGGAACTTTCCAAATAGTAGGACAATCGAAACAATGAACAAATAGCCACCAAAGAAGGCAATGTCTGTAAAGCCCACTGGAAAAGTAATTGTTTGTATTTTCTGGGATGCTAAACGAACATTGCTGATTATCTTCTAATGGGAGAATATTACGGTAAGCTTTTCGACTAGTGGGACTAAAAAACACAAAAAAATCCGGCTTAGTGAAGAAAAAATAATACTTCCACCTACCCATATAAGTGTCGTTTCCATCGCAAAACTCAATGAATTGAACTACGATTTGATACCATATCGAGTTATTCAATTGGTGTAGTTGCGTCTAACTTTTCATGGCTGAATATATTCCGCGGTAGGAAGAGCAGCTGAAAATATATGGCCTTGAGGATTTTCGTAATAGGATAAAAACTTAATCCAGAAAGTCGAAGTCCGAAGAACAGCAAAAATCGGATGGAGTGCATTTGGTAAATTAAATTATATATTTGAAGGAAAACTAACAAACAGCTCAGCTGTTTGATCAGTACGTTCTCCCCGTGCTCATATATGAAACAGAAACAAGGGCACTGACGAAGAAAGTAATTAACAAAATGTTGGTGACACAAAGAAGCATGGAAAGATCGATACTGGGAATCAAACTAAGAGGTAAGAACAGGAATACGTAGACACGGGAAAGAACCGTGATAAAAGACAGGGCAAGCGATATCAGAACAAAAATGGCGATGGGCAGGAGACGCAGCAAGAATAAAAGAGGGTAGATGGAAAAGAAACTAATATAGTGGACTGAAAAACATTAAAAGAACTCCCACAATGAAGGTGGATGGATGATGTAAAATGGGTAGCTGGAACAAGATAGCTACAGACTGCCCACAACAAGAAAAAATGGCAAAACCGAGAGGAGGCCTATGTCCAATGGTGGACGAATAAATGCTTAATATACAAGAAGAAGAAGAAGATAAACGCTTTGAAATATCATCCGTCGCATTGCTATGCTGCAAAGGAATATTATCTTGAAAAATATAAATAATTTCGACAGAATTTAATCGGTTTCTCTATGTTAATTTGAAAACATCACAGTAAAAACTTTTCAAAACCTTGATTTTGTATTCATTGGATTCGCAAGCTTTGTACGAGGTGGGTCATCATTTACTGTCCCTGATATAGAAGTAAATGACTTAGACATTTGAAATAATTTTATTGCTCAACATAATCCCCTAAAAAGTATCCACACTTAGTATAACGATGATGCAGAGCTTGAATACCTTTAGAAAAAAAATTCGTTGTCCTGCACTGCAAACCACTCGTTCATAGCAGCCATCTTCATCGTCCGAAAAATTAGTTCCCCGAAAATGTTCTTCTAATTTGGGGAACAGATGAAAGTCACTGGCGAATATGGGGGTTGTTGTAAAAGTTCAACTCCAGTATTGTCAATAGCTGCCATAGAAATACAGCTCTTGTGAGCGGGACCGTTGTCTTGGTGGAACAGAACGTCGTGTTTCGATTTTCCACGCTTTATTAGCTTTGAAGCTTTACGAACTTTTGGTATACATTTTCCGTAATAGTATCCCGTTGTTTTATGATCACGTGGTACATAATCAACAAGATGAACTCAGAATCCCAAAACATTGTTGCCATTAGCTTTCCGGTTGATGGAGTCACATAGAACTTTCGTGGGGACGGGGACCCACGATGTCGCTATTCCATTCTCTGCCTTTTTGACTCTGGACCACAGTGATGAAGCTAGGTTTCATCTACAGTTACAAATCTTTCCAAAAATCCATACAAAGTCGTGTTTATTATTTTCAAATTGCTCGCAGCAGTGAGAAACGTGGCCCACTTATGATCAGGTGGCAACATTTTCTGAATCCATCGGGGACAGACTGTTTCAGACCCAATTCTTCGTGGATGGCTACGGCTCCAACGGAAAAGCCACATGTTTCAGCAATATATTTGATTGGAATTCTCTGATCACTCAGTACCATATCACGGACCAAATCAATATTTTTTTGAGTGACAACAGTTTTTGGTGGTCCAGCACCTGATGCATGTTAACACGACTTCTTTCCTAATTTGAAATCCTGGCACCAATTCTTAGTTACTTGATATGACGGAGTAGAATCACCCAATACTCTGAACATATCGTGATAAATTTCCTGCGGTGACAAATCCTTCTTAAAAAGGTATTTTATCATAGCATATTTAGAAATTTTTCAATTTTAACAAAATCGCTAGCACTACAGTAATATTAAATGTATAACTTTTATAAGCACCTGCAGTTTGCCACATATTAATATCAATAACTGAGATTTCTAGGAAAAAAATTATGTATTTACTTGTCGGTCAATGCCTTCTATGTTAGGGACAATAATTGATGAACCACCGTGTATGTTGTATTCTAAATGATCCTCAATCATGTACCTATTGAGCAGTTTTTCCATGCAGTTGTTACTTTTTAAAATGTTGTTTTCTGGTGTTAATTTGCTGTGGAAATTAGCTATTTATTACCTACATATGTTGCTTCCGTTTAAAATTCGGAAGCAAATAATTAAATTCATAAAACATGACAACTACACGGTTTATGCATCAACACAAAGCTCTTGTGTTCTAAATGATGATTTCAATTAGCCCGTTTTCTGTTTTGTCACGTAAAGCAAATCGCGTTTTTCCCGACTATTATTTTAAAAATACATATCCTTAACCTTAACGATTAGACGTACGACTGGCCACACATAAATATCCCACATAGGATTCTGCACGCTATGGGAAAGTTAAACATTTAATTGCGCTGTAAATAATTTAGTACCGAGTTGTGTTTTGTTTGGACAGTTGCGGTTACTTAATGGTATTAGCTAGTTGGCGTTGTTTTACATTGAATTTTGTTTCAGTTTCTCGATTTTCTTTCCTCTGAATTTTTCTCTAAATTAACGCGATTGCAACGTTTTCTTTCCGATACCGGACAAGCTGTTTCGGAAATTTCGGGCTGACCGCGCGTTATTAAATTTGTCTGGCGTTCGCGAAAAAAGGAAATAAACGCATAAGGAACTGATGTTCCGCGGTTTCCGTACTTGACGCAAACCTAATAAAAGAGTAGATAAAGCTAATGAAGTTAGAAATGCTCCGAGTTTATCGCAAAACTAATTTCAACTACAAAACTGGGTTTGTGTTTGATTTAAATTAATTGTTCCCCGTAAAGGCGCTTTAATCTTTCTTGTTATTCTGGCTACTTTTACAGTTCTCCTCGTTCTAATTAGGATCTTCTTCGCTATTAATTTAAGCACCTCTGAGTATTAATTTTACAAAATTTGGAGACAGAGTAGGAACTGCACGCATTTGCGGTGTGTGATTTGAGTATCAATTCGAAAATGTACACGTTATTTTTAGCTTCAATAATTAGGCGTATTTGCAGCATAATGGAAAGTTGGATACTTTTTTTCTGGTACCCATAAACTTACATACGAGGGGAGTACAGTTTTAAAATGTGCTCTTATTTTCTTATAAACGGGGTATTAAAAACACTGCAATTGAAGAGTTAAAGAACCTCAGCTACATGTGGTTAATATTTTTCTCATATATATTTATATATGTTTAGAATCACCCTGTGTACAGAGTGTTTCAGGAGGAATAGAAAATAGTATTAGGAGGTGGTAGTTTAGATTATTTTGAGTAAAAAGATCTTATAAACATGTATCCAATTCTCAATGGTTACCCACAAAAAGCCCTACGGGAGGTATTAAGGAAACGGAAATGACTTATTGATTGCATTTAATGATTGTTTAAATGATATAAAAGACAGGTATAATTTATAATAGTTCAAACTAGTTGTTCAAAAATTCTACCATCGATTTTAATGCATTTTACAACTCTCTTTACAATATCACGTGTGGCTCTTCTGAGGTCATCTTGGTGTTCTTTTATACGGGGGGCACTGTTCATAATGCGAACGACCAATACGTCTCTTGTGTTTACTTTTTCTTTGTAGACTTTACTTTTCATCCATCCATCCCCACAGACAAAAATCTAAAGGGGTACGGTCTGGGGACCTTGGTGGTCAATCAGCATGACCATATCGGCTAATCCATCTTTCGGGGAATGTTAGATTTAGATGACGTGTCACCTGGCGGCTAAAATGTGCAGGGGCTCCGTCATGCGAGAAGGACATATCCATCCTTGTAGCCAAAGGAACCTCTTCCAACTGTCGCATGTCACATGTTATTCAGACTTTTTTTCAGAAGATAAGGTAATATTTGCCAAATTCCAAATTAAGACCCTGTTTACTTAATTGTTAATTTAATTACGTTAAACTGGATTTATTTAATAGCCATAGACATGTTTTTTAAATAGCCCGATTGAAACAATTATGTTATTCGAAAATTTAATTTTTGAGTTTTTACTTTCCATTGATTTGCATTAATGTTGCCAAAAAATGAAGTACATTTTGTCTCACGACTAGCTGGATATCAGCCAGTTAACTACTGGTCTGGTGGCTAACCGTTCTGCAAGCTAGTGAGTTTATTCTAAATCGACCATCTAAGATCGCAGAATCTTCCTCAGCTCTTTTAATCAAGCTCCGATCGCGAAGTGCTTAGAAGTCTGCCACCCTTTCCCCAAAAATTGCGCGTTTTTAGTGAGAATGCTCATGTGCAATGTAGTAACATTTTCCTTATTATACCATGAACAACTACATCATAAAAACACCCTGAAATTTAGTTATGCTTATTGAAATATCTAATATCTGGAAATAGTTACGAATCCTTCCAAAGTTACATTTGTAAATCACTTCGTGGCCAACTAACCGACTATAAATTGGCCGCTAAATAACTATCCACTTTGTCCTGAATATTATGTTTACGACCCTTCTGGTTTTATTGCACCAATGTGTACGTTGGAACAGAAAGCATTTATGATTAGATGCTGTTTTGACAAGGGAATAAACATTAACAGAATTTGAATGTATTCAGTATAAAACTGATTGAAAGAATGTATTGTGGAACACAAGTAGAGAATGCAGCCAATCATAGCTTTTTAAAATCGTGCCGTTCAACATTCCTAGTTTGGTATAACCTAACCAAGCTTGTTTACTTGGGTAGGTTTTTTTAGCACCCTTTATATAAAACAATTTTATCTGATTTTGTGTTTCATGGTGTTGCCTTGGCTTAGTTTTTATCGACTGACTTTTATGAGAACACAAAAACTGGAATAAATTTTATTAGCGGCGATTTAGTTAGCTGGTTGGTGGCGGACACTTGTCTCATATATAATACAAGAAATTGTAGGCAAAATTGAAAAATTCAGATAGCGAGCTGTTATTTTTGGTCTAATTCACACATTTTTGTTTGAATGGTCAGAGAAAGCATTAGAGAATCAGATGATGGTTAACTAGATATTATTTTGTGTGCCGTGGAATTGTTACCTAAAAATAATATCTAGTTAACTATCATCTGATTATCTAATGCTTTCTGTTCTGTGGTCGGTTAGTTCTCGAGTTAATTTGTTTTATCGTTAATTCTGTGGTCAGTTAATTCTGGTTGTAATTTAGTTACATATAATAGTTAATGCTACGGCTATGTACTTTTGCGAACAGTTACTTCCACGACCCCTTAGTGACACGTTAAAAATCACTGCTGAGGTTGGAACTACCCCCAGATAGGCAAAATTTGTAATTAGGGTGTACAATAAATCAAGACCTTCAGAGCATAGAGTTGCTTGGAAAACCGCGTCCTAGATCTCGTCCAATGAAACAATACCTAAAAATAATATCTAGTTAACTATCATCTGATTCTCTAATGCTAACTTGTTTTATTGCTAGTAAGTTCTGCGGTCAGTTAATACTGGTTGCAATTAGTTCTTGAGCCAGTTAATGCCACGGCTAATTATTTCTGCGAGCAGTTCTACGATCCGTTAGTTTTCTGATCCGATAGTTCTACGACTAGTAAATTATGCGGACAGTTAGTTCTGTAGATCGTTAGTACTGTGGTCAGCTAGTTTTGGCTCGAAATAGTTCTTCTGCGGCTAATGAGCTTTGCGAGCAGTTATTTCTAAGACCAGCTATTTTGGTGAACAGTTACTTCTATGGCTGGTAAATTATGCGGAGAGTTAGTTTTGCAGGGAATTACTTTTTCCGCTAATTAGTTGCGCAATCAGTTAGTTCTGGCTCCAATTAATTCTTCTGCGGCTAATAAGCTTTGTGAGCGATAATTTCGACTAGTTAGTTTTTTGAGAAGTTAGTTTTAGGCATAGTAATGCGAAAAGTTAGTTCCATGGACACTTATTTCTGGCTCCAATTAGTTCCGCCAGTTAGTTCTGCTGCGAATTAGTTTTTAAAGTAGTTACATCTACGGCCAGTTAGTTTGGTGATCAGTCGGTTCTACGACCAGTAAATTATGTGGAGAGTTAGTTTTGCAGATAATTCCTTTTGTCGTTAGTTGTGCAATCAGTTAGTTCTAGCTCCAATTAGTTCTTCTCCGGCCAATGAAGTTTGTGAGCAGTTATTTCTAGAACCAGTTAGTTTCCCGATTAGTTAGTTTTACGCCTAGTATAGGGGGAAAGTTAGTTCCATGGATATTTATTTCTGGACCCAATTAGTTCAGTCAGTTAGCTCTGTGGATAATTAATTTTGAAAGCAGTTACTTTTACAACCAGTTAGTTTGGTGAACAGTTACTTCTATGGCCGACAAGAGAATGCTTGGCTGTAGAGAATTACTTTTGCCGTTAATTAATTGCACAATCAGTTAGTTCTGCGGGCAGTTATTTCTGGCTCCAATTAGTTCTTCTGCAGTTAATGAGTTTTGTGAGCAGTTATTTCTACCACCAGTTAGTTTTATGATCAGTTAATTTTACGCCTATTGCGGAACATTAGTTCCATGGATATTTTTTTCTGGCTTCAAATAATTCCCCCAGTTAGTCTTGCGGCTAACTAGCTTTGAAATCAGTTACTTCCAAAACAAGTTAGTTTGGTGATCAGTTGGTTCTATGGCCAGGAAATTATGGGGAGACTTAGTTCTGCAGGGAACTACTTCTGCCGCTAGTTAGTTGTACAATCAGTTAATTCTAGTTCCAATTAGTTTTTTGTGGCTAATGAGCTTTGTGAGCGGTTATTTTTACAACCAGTTAGTTTCCTGATCAGTTAATTATATGTCTAGTATTGGGGAAAGTTAGTTCCATGAATATTTATCTTTGGCTCCAATTAGTTCAGCCAGTTAGTTCCGCGGACAATTAATTTTGAAAGCAGTTACTTCTATGACCAGTTAATTTGGTGAACAGTTACTTCTATGGTCGGTAAATTATGGGGAGATTTAGTTCTGCAGAGATTTACTTTTGCCGCTAATTAGTTGCGCGATCAATTAGTTATGCGGTCAGTTAGTTTTGGCCCCAATTAGTTCTTCTGCGGCTAATGATTTTTCTGAGCAGTCATTGCTTTCTGATTAGTTAGTGTTACGACCAGTAATGCGGAAAGTTAGTTCCATGAATATTACCTTCTGGTTGAGTTTTACGAGCAGTTATTTCTACGACCAGTTAATTTTCTAATCAGTTAGTTTTACGGCCAGTAATGCGGAAAGTTAGTTCAATGGATACTAAATTCTGGCTCCAATTAGCTCCGTCAGTTAGTTCTGCCGCTAATTAGTTACTTCTACGACCAGTTAGTTTGCTGATCAGTGATTTCTATGGCCAGTAAATTATGCGGAGAGTTAGTCCTGCGGAGAATTGCTTCTGCCGCTAGTTAGTTGTGCAATTAGTTAGTTCTGCAGTCAGTTAGTTCTGGCTCCAATTCATTCTTCTGCGGCTAATGATTTTTCTGAGCAGTCATTGCTTTCCGATTAGTTAGTGTTACGACCAGTAATGCGGAAAGTTAGTTTCATGAATATTAACTTCTGGTTCCAGTTAGTTCCACAAGTTAGTTTTGCGCCCAATTCATTTTGAAAGCAGTTACTTCTACAATGAGTTAGTTTGGTGATCAGCTAGTTCTACGGCCAGTAAATTATGTGTAGAGTTAGTTCTGCAGGCAGTTAGTTCTGGGAACAGTTAGTTCTGCGGAAAGTTAGTTCTGCAGAGAATTACTTTTGTTGCTAATTAGTTTTGTGGCCAGTTCTGGAGCGAATTAGTTCTTCCGTCTGGTACTGCTGTTGCGACCTGTTACTTATGTGGTCGGATCGTTCTACAGCTAATCAGTAATGTTATTTGCCCTATACTTTTAAATTAACCGTGTAAACTGTTTTATTTAGTTTTATCCACTTCTAAAAATTACGTTTCCCAAAGCACTCAAACTTTATTTTCATAAAATCCAGTTACCATTTAGGTAGGTTTTAATAATCCCTGCCGATGTCTGCCTTTCCCTTATAATCCCTACGGACAATCCTAAAAATTATGAAACTTGCTTCGTTTGCTCATTCATTTCTAGAAAATACACTCACTTACTAAAATTAAAATTGCCTTGTATTTTCTGTAGATAGCTTTCTTCTTACAAGTTTAAAGAACGACCCTAGTAGGTTATGGCTTAGGAACTTTAAACCCTCCATATTGCATTCTGAACTATACGCCCTCCAAGTTTGCAAAATTAATAGTTTTAGCTAAGTTTTAAAATGGGTCAAGCCTTTAATCTGCTTACTCTCCCAAGTAGTTAGTTTCCTATTGCGATAGGTGGCCCTGAAACTTTTTAATAAGCTTCTTACGTCGATGATCTTCAGCTAATGCTCTCCCAGTTTGTTTTAGCAATGGCATCCTAGATAAGTAGGTGTAATAACATAGGAATCGTCGAAAGTTTCCATCAAGGGACTTTAGAATTTCAGTTTGAACTTCGGAAAGTTATCTGCGATGAAAGACGAGATTAAAGCGGAATGGAATTCTTGGCCTTCTATAATTCACTTACTTACACCGCGCTAATATTCGACAAAAAGAAAAACCTTAATGCAGCGGAATCTGAATTAGCTTCGCTGATATTAATTCTGTAGAATGGTTTTGTAATTAAACGGGCACGAGGTTTGATTTCCGCTGCGAACTTCTGGCGTTGATTATTTCTACAGTTACCGAATTTTAAGTTACCCTCGCGATTATCATTTCTGAAATGAACGGTCGTTGATCCGAGTTCGCTTTATAGGAAAATATTTGAATGGATTGTAAGAGCTTTTTTATTATGTCGGTTTTGTATAAAGATTGATGGAACGCTGTTCTTTATGCTACGTCGCTCCTAATTCAATATTGCAAAAAATATGTTGAAGCACTGGATGCGCCTTGAAATATTTATTTGGTAGAACATTGTTTTGCACAAACATAATTTGAGTTAATCATCAAGAAACTATTTTGCGTTACTCGATTACCTCCTACAGTTTATGGTGGAAGATGTGGAGGCGCACCAGTTTGTTGAAACGTATGAGTTGGCGCTTGATAAGTCAGCAAATTGGTCATTGATCTAACTAATTAATCCCACGTAAACTTCTTAACGACTCTATTTTCTTACAATCAGCCTTCACTGATATTTTAATTATTCAAGGCTTATCTCAAGACATACGCATATGCACGGTCATAAATAATTATCCGCTCTTTCAATGTGAAATTTCTAATTAAATAATTGACCAATTGATTATGTAATGACCCGCGTTGTGTACGGAACGTAATAACGGGCGTTTGTTTGCTAACAAGCGGCCTATTATTGAAGGTACTCAAAGAATTTAATTCCGTTATTCGGGTGTGCGTACTTGAACTTCCAGAATTAAATAGAAATTTGTATGGGCGGCTGTTTGCGAAATGAGTCATCGTACTTTTTAAAATTTGCATTTAAGATGATGCAGTGATTAATATTCCCAGAAAATACGTTCGAATATTATTAAAGCAAAAAAGTCGCTTCCGGCTGATGTCATCTCGGCTATTTTATACACCACCGGTTACAATTTTTTTCCTCAATAAACTACAACCGTCATGGGAAATGTAACGTACATTACAATTTCAGAAATGACATCTGGTTTATCTTTGGCGGCATCGGTGAGAAGCCGTAGAAGAAAAATATTTTCCAGTTTTTGTTCGAACATTTTTGACTCCCTGTGCGAATTGCGTATTCAAGGCACACGCTTATATACTTGAGATTTTGTTTAAGAATAACGGGATAACTTAAATTTTGCGTTTTGAGAAGTACGTGAGGGATGATTCCAATTTTAACGATACGACTCGGATCGTCGTGACCAGAAAAGAAAGTCTAGAGCTTAGCTATTGTGTTGGCCATTTGCTGATTTTATTGTTGGCGCTTAAGAGAGCATGCCTCTCCTTCATACTTTCTTTTGTGATCACGAAATCTATTGTGGAAATTGGACGATAACATGCCCCCATATACCTAGCTTAACAAATTAATATCGAAGTTTTCCGTCGAATAACAAATTTGTACAAGTTCGCCTTACATCAATTTGAAATTTAACTGGTGGGTATTACTAATAATAATTATTTTCTTTTATGGAGGTGTTGTTTGTGTTATTCGAAGATAAGAGACTGAAAAGTTAATAGCAATATAAACATTTTGTTTATCACCAATACAGGACGTTGATAATAAAAAATATGCAACAACAAAGTTGTAAAGTTGCTTAGTTTAAGACTCGTGTTCTCTCAATCCGTATATGGTTAGTATCCGTCTGTTTGCTTGTATTCGTGGTTGGTACTGTATATACAACCTACGATATTAACCAGAGTTGTTTGAAGTTCTCGTTAGTAGTTGACAAAGCAATATACATATGTGTAGAAAAAATTGCACTATCTAAGGTACATGGTTACTGCAGGCTAGTTGTTATTCAGTAATTGTAGCCAACTTTTCGCTACCAATTTAGCACGACAACAATTTATCCTAGTTAATATCTTATTTTTTAAACTAATACTGTAAATACTCGATTTTGCAGCCGTACGTGACATTTAGGCGCCGCTATTTAGACGCGGCTGTTTTGGCGTCAAGGCGTTTTGGTGCCAGCCGTTTTGGCGCCAAGACATTTGAGCACCCAATTCCGAATTGGCAACCAATCCCAATATAGTACATTGTAATGATTGTTTGTTTTCAAACATTATTAAAATTAATGTAAAATTCTTCGAATATACATATGTAGTTTACTCGAAAGTTCAAGCACAATGAAATGTATACAGGTAGTATTTTCTCTTTTATCTTCGTAGACATGACAATATGTGTTTTATTTATTATAGAAATTATTTACAAAAGCGTTACATTAAACGAGTACTTAGGGGTTGGTTCCCAGCTAGGAATTTGACATACATACAAACAAACAAGTGAGACTATATAAAAGGTTGTAATAATAATAAAATAACAACGGCCCTCAAATGTCTTAGCGCCAAAACAACCTGCGCGCGGCGCCCAAAAGTCCTGTTCCGATTTTGCAGACCTCGATATAACGGATTTCGGATTTAACGGTTAATATTTTATCTGCATGTCAAATGTGAAAATTAACATACTATTGATTCTAAACCAATATTTGCTTACAATTAAATTAAAATGATATTTTTTGTAAGTAATTCATTGTTATTTTTAATTACTTCTAGCGAATAGTGTTGGTAGAAACTCAAATAAATATTAAATATTTGCAACTTCTATACGCTATTGAATTTAAATAGTAAATAATATTCGGAGAATGATTAGCACGTGACCACGCTACATAACTAACTTGTAATTTTTTAACCTACGCATTCGGAAAACCTGCTTTATTACGCAATGGACTTTCGGCTTTAACGAACACTCTCTTGCCCCAGTTAATCTGTTACATCGAGGTCTTACTGTCATAATTATACAGGACGTTCAATTTTAAATGTGCACTATTGCTAACTTTGTTATTACCAGAGCTACCATCATGCTATTTGAGTAAATTTCTAGCACTTATCACACACATAACGACAGCTAAAACAAATATGGAGTTGGCTTTCAAGCTATTGAGAAAAATAACTCTTTACTACATAGTCCATTCTGTATATTTAGCCATATTTCAAAGAAAATAAATTATTGTAAAAAATTTTTAATTTTTCATAAGTTCAAGACTCAATAAATTATATGGGTATGAGACAAATTGATACATGTATTCAAACAAAAACTTTTTCGTAAAGAAGAGATTTACAGAGGGGATACAATTTACCAAGAAAATAATTGTTTTAGAGAAAAGAATTTTTGAAAAGTTCTTTTGTAAAAAACGTTTTTCCCATAAATTTATTTCTCCTTAACAGCTCTTATTTTAAAATATGTCTCTTCTAAATAATACAGTCGTTCAAAAATATATAGTGAAACTATTTTCAAGAAAAATTAATTTACCAAAAACATATTTTGAGAAAAATATGTTTATTAGAGAACTTTTTCAAGAAATATTTACAAAAATGATTCTAAATGTGTTTTTTCTCGAATTTTATTAATTCTTCCATAAACATTTCTATAATAAATGTTTTCTAGTAATATTAAAACACTTACATTGATTATCAAAAAAATGACCACAACTGTCAAATAACAAAAGTTTAGATTTGCAGTATTTCTTGCTTGGTGCCTTTTAATTAATAAATATAATATTTTTTAACAAACTGGAGTACCTCCGTTGTAGTTAGTGTTAGGCAACTCAAAATTTATTAAGCGA
This sequence comes from Limonius californicus, assembly GCA_014611495.1. Lineage (NCBI taxonomy): Eukaryota > Metazoa > Arthropoda > Insecta > Coleoptera > Elateridae > Limonius > Limonius californicus. Next base: position 11,362 of record JABXWE010009650.1, on the reverse strand, counting down.
TACGTTTGATAGTAAGTGGGTAGAAATAAGATATAACTATATAATGGCCTCCGCGATCTACTGATCGAATCAACTTAGATCCCTTTTTACACGGATGTATAAACATTAATTTCTACGAAAACGTACTAAACATTGAAGGACTCCAACTATAATTAATTACGTTAATGATAGAACCCTTCTACAGGTTACCAACTTGGAGTATATGAAAAAAATATATCGAACGGGAGGGAACAGTTTTCCAACAATTTTACTATTGTGATTTATTTTTGGTGGTATTTATAAATTTGCAAATATAAAAGGACGTTTATGTTAATATATTGTTAAAACTCTTACTTATTATATTATATTTTATTTAGTTTAGTACAGTAAGTACAAGAAAAGTGTTAACCTATGGGTATAGAAATAGAAACTGAGTATTTCCACTCCCTACTTTTTGTAGATGACCAGATAGTAGTAGCATTAGATGAAGACGACATCAAATACACGACGAGGAAACTGATAGAAACCTATGAAATATGGGGTTTGAAAATTAATTTTAATAAAACTAAATACCTAGTTGCAGGAAAAGAAAAGGATCTAGACATAGAAGGAAAGAGTATAAAAGTATGTAGAGAATACGAATGTTTGGGAGTAATGATGTCAGAGGAAGGGAACAGCCAAAAAGAAATAACAAGTAGAATAACACAAACAGAGCAAGTCACTCAAAAGCTTATCTCACTGCTGTGGTCAAAGGATCTACAGAAACAAACAAAAATGAATAAGGATATATATATATATATATATATAATACTATGGTGAACAGCATCCTCACATATGCGTCCGAAACATGGGAAATTACCAAAAGAAATAATACAAGTAGTTAACGACCGAGATGGACTATTTAAGACGAAGCTGTGGAGTAAGTAGGCTGGAACATATCACAAATGAAGAGATTAGAAGAAGAATCAGAATAGAAGTACCAGGAATAGAAGAAATAGAGAGAAACGGATTGTTCTGGTATGGAGATATCAAACCCCACAGGTGGCTACGGAGGATATGGGAATGGAATCGCCCGAGAGAAGGAAGAGAGGTCGTCCACGTAGAACATGGAATGATGATTTAAGAGCGGCAATGGAGAAGCGAGAATTAGCAGAGGAGCTATCGGAAGATAGGCACCTACGGCGTTTAGGATGCGAGACATGGCCAGAACAGAATGGCGAGAACACCCTATTATAAAACAAACTTAAGCTTCTGAAATGTGTAAAATATACAAGATACAGACAAAAAATCTTGTATTTACGAATGATTTTGAAACCTGAAATTCAGCTTTTTGTCACAGCCATGCTAGTCTACTCTGCTCAAAAAGTACCAAAAATCTGTTTTGATTTGATTGAAATTGATATTAAAACTAACAGTGATTAATTGTGCTGAGAAAAGAAATTTTGTATTAGGTATTGATAGAAGAAAAATAATTTAAAAAAATGGTTTATATACGGAATATCATTTCTCTTTTGTTCTTCTTTCTAAGGGTCAGATAATTCATTTGCAAGTAGCATATTTTATGATTGATAATTAGTAATAGAAAAGATTTTATCATATAAATTTCGGAATACAAGTCCGGATGAGAGCAGTATCTGCGCAACTGGTTCTATAATGTGTACGAGCGTAAGGTGATGATCGAGTGGCCTGGTAATTAAACATTACATGTAATTTATATTCCCCTCCTTGTCCTTTCCGTGGCTGTCTACCTGAACGCTGGAAAGCGGACTGCAGCCAATGTAAAGGTATACGACAAATTAAATTTTTTAATTTGTGGAATTGTAATAGAAAATTAGGTAAATATTAAGGTTGAGGTTGTGTGAATTATATAAGGATGGCAGTTAGTAATAAGTTAAGAAAATTTCCATAAATTAAGTCCAAATATATTATAAACATAGATCGATGTTACCGTATTTTGGCACTACTTTTGGAAATTATTATCAACGATTTTCTAAATAATTTTTGCGTTAGTTCAATGTAGGATTTATTATCTACTAGTTGAAAAAACGCAAGCGGAAAGGTTGCCAATTAACGTAGCTACGGTGACAACAGAAAATGCTAATTTTAGCTTATTTTGAGTCACTTTTGCGGCTCTTGAAGGATTTCTGGTAACTTGAAACCGTTTCATTATTGTTACGACAGCCTATTATGTGGCTTGTTATTTATTTATTGCTTGCCTCATTTAGTTGAAATACGTACGTAAGAACAACATTATACTATGAATTGTTGAAATTATTATTAACAGTTGTGTTGGTCCCACAAGGGGGGTTCAGGCTGACAAGACTACTCTGGAAGCCCGGGATTAGGGGAACTCAGCGTGGGGGGCGGCCATCTAAATGAGATGACCAGAAGGCAAAAAGCGACTTTATAAAATGTTGACTTTTGCTTTGGTTATCCATTGAAATTAGTTATTTCATTAGGCACATTAAATTCTCATTATATCGACTTTTTGGAAACTTTGCGTTGAAAAAGCTAGAAAATATACTTTGAGATAAATTTTGATAATGTTTATTTTTAATTATGTATTACTCAGTCCTAGTGGGGACCGCCTTAGTTCCTGGCCTGGGGACCTGTATCACGTTGTGGGGTCATAATTTACTAACTAATATAACACAGTTGTTGCATGTGTCAAAATGTTATATAATCACGGCTTGTGTATTTTCTTATAATTATTAGATAATGCAAGGTGATCTAAACATGTACGAAACATAAATCATCTACTTATTTTTTAGGAGGCTTCAAAGCTGTATTACATATAAACTCACTAAAATGTAAATATTTTTTTGTTTCTTGTCCTATTTTGATAAACTTGGTGGTTTTGGAAAACTAACAGTCCAAGCTTAATTTCCCGTCAAGAATGTTCAATTGAGTATGAAAAGTAAATCAGAGTGACCCGAAAGTGGAAACGTTCGTTTAAAAATTTGGAGTTGAAGTGTATGTATTTAAATTGATATTTCCATTCGAAACTTTCTTAGATTACTATTTGAACTTTAAATTTTCGAAAAAAAAAATGTCAACACCTATTTGTTTGGAACAGAATACTAGTTCACAAACTGAAAAAAAGCTTATGTTACCAATCTCGTTTTTAAGATATACAGGGGTTTGTATTCCATAGATATCTTAGTAACTGTACATTGTTTAAATAAATAAAAATCAAAGTAGTAACGTTGGATGTATTAAGAGATTACAATGGAACTATTTACTAATAATTAAGATGCAGTTTTGCAATAGATACATTTATAATATTTATTTCATATAATTTAAATAAAACAAACACAGAGAACGCCAAGACAGCACACAAATATGTTGACATAACAATAAAATCAACAAGAAAAATAAGTTAAATAAAAATAGAAAGAGAAACATTAATTAATGATATAAGAAATGTTCAAACTGCCGTCCACCTTGCTGTTCATAAGTTAATTTGCCGCGTAAGAGAATTTCTAACACGAGTTACTATGTATGGGGTGATTGCCCTACATGATTCTATTATTTTATGTAAATCTTCGTCTAACGGGAGTTTCGTAGACGTCAATTTTTACTTTACCCCACAAAAAGAAATCTAACGGGGTCAAGTCCGGGCTACTTGGAGGCGAAGGATGAATTGCAGTTCTTACAATTAATCTGTTATGGAAAGTTTCACCTTGGTAGTTTCTTGCAATTCTATGGAATTGTCTAACATAAAGAGGAATGTCTTCTAAAACTGGATTTTCTAAAAAATGTTAATAAATTTCCCCATTTAAACTGCCCTCAAAGAAGTGGGGACCTACGATAAAGTGGCCAACGATTCCACACTACACATTTACAGTAACAATTCTTTGAATGTGTGCTTGCCGAATCCAATGTGGGCTATTTTGTGAATAGAAATGGCAATTGTGTCTCTTTGCACACCCATTGTTACTAAACGTCACTAAAATAGAATATTTCTTATAAACTTAGTTTCTTAAAACTTGACAGAAATTTACTCGATGTGGATAATCATCTTCGGTAAGGTGTTGCACTAATGTGACGTGGTAAAGATGAAAGGATGCTTTAAAAATGTAAAATACTGAACTTTGGCGGAAGCCTACAGTTCTTGCAACTGCTCATCGGCTCATATGGGGATTACAAGTTACTTGTTCGATGACTGCTGCAGTTGCTTCATGTCGTTATTTCACCTTTGGCTTGGAAAACTGTCCATATTGCCGCAAATTTATTTTCAAACGCCTGAAGGTATTATGTGATGGAAGGGGTCTATCCGGGTATCTTTGTGTATATCGTCGTACTGCTAAGTCCGCCGCCCCTCTGCATTCTCCCAAAATCAACATCATATCCGTTTTCTCGCTATTGGAATACATTGAAACTGATTGTTATTACTACAAGAACCTACAGAATTCAACAACTTTGAAGAAGTTTGTTAAGCTTTCACAGAACAGTAGTTGATAGTTCCCTGTCGGAAGGACTTTTATTGTAAAAATATATTTTTTATAGCGAAAAAGAAAAGTTATCTATGCATTCATGCCCGTGTAAGAGGCGTAGCCTACCTACTTGTTACAAGATCAAATGATCACACTGTACTTTAATTAACACATTTTTAAACAAAATTTTTACTTCTGGGTCAGATGTCATCCGCTTGTTGTCACACTCAATTGCACATTTTGACTAGAGTTTGGACTATTAGTTTTTCAAAATGACGAAGTTATCAAAATGGGACAAGAATCAAAAAAGTTATTTATATTTTATCGAATTGATGTAAAAAACTTTGAAGCCCAATATCTACGCAACGCTACCGAATTTGAAATAGGTGGCTAAAGATTTCGCATATTTTTAGAATCACCCTGTAAACAAATATTATTTAAATAAATTATTATTTTTAGTGGAAGTAGATGTCTAAAATTAGCCTTAATTTGTCTTTATGTTTGGCACAGGATTTAAAAATGTTTATTATCAATAGTTTGGTAATAAACTGCTTCGCAATACTTGCATGAGAGATTTGGGAAAATAAATTGTAGTTCCCATAGAACTTCAAAACATGTTTTTTCTCAAAATTTCGGATTTTTTTGGTGTAACAGAACGTATAAGAAAATGTCTTATAAATAATGTAAAATGTAAACGCATAATTGTATAAATTTGATGTTGACGCATGCTTTTTTGGGTATATTTAAATCGCTATTTACCTACCAAATATTTAAAGAAACTGTCTCTAATTTTATTCTGAAGGCCCCTTGGAATGTAAATTATTTCAACGTAGCATCGCCGTTGTACATTTCCGTCTTCTGCAGTTACGCTTTAATTAAATTTTTATTTTGACGTGATGTGGGATTACATTTCCAGTAACTTTAGGGTTTTCTCTGTTAATAAATTTATGTTTCATAACGTTTCGAAGTTAAATCTGTGTTTTGTGCTCGAATCAGATAAATAAAAGCATTAAAGCGTCCGCTCCCAAACAAACAAAATCTTCCAGCAAAAACTTCTAAACTTGAACTTGTATTAAAACCAGCAGCATCGCGTATCGATTTCAGTTAAACATACGTTTTTGCACCTAAACTGTCAATATTAAAAATTTAGGTTTGTATTTTGCGCCTCCTTTTCGAAAAGCCGAATGCGTCACTCGTTGGCCAGGAAATTGTAAATTTAACACTTTAAGATCAGCTGTCTGTTGACAATCGAAAGACAACAAGCAATTCTACTTATAGTTTAACCATCTAATAACCATAATGTGCAGAGTTAGTCGAGCATAGATGCGAACTTGCACACAACTCGTACTTCTGAAAGTGTTGACCTATCCCACACACATATGCGTGAAGTAGAAAGTTCTTGCACAATTAATAACAGGTTTACGTGATGTTTTGATTCAATTTAGCGAAAAATACTGACTTGAGACGCAGAACTATTCAAAAAATATTTAATAAATGCGGTTTGAAATAATTTACAGTTTAAATAAATTGAAAATCTTACCAGATATTTTGATGCCGTTATCATTTTTAAAAATAGTCCAATATGCGAAGAAGTTATCCACTCCGAGGGTTTGAATGAGTTGGCTGTCGATGCCGGAAACGTTGGGCAGTTCGAGACTGGCTTTGGCAGGAAAAAATCCGGCCAAAAACAACAGCAGACAACCGGCGCTTTTATACAACATCACTGCATACGCGTCCTTCCTGCTGGTGGTAGCTGCGACTACTGGAGGAACCATTACCATCAGCAGGAGCAACTCTCATTGCTAGGGAGTCGAGTCGACTAGACACGCGCAACAATCGATCCGGGCTTCCGTGTGGCACGCGCATAAGTAGATAAGTGCAAAAGAAAAGAATTTTTTTTATTGCTGTTCTTATTATTTCATTCAGCTAGTTATGCTCGCTCTGGTGATTGCAGCCAAGATAGAATCCTGCAGACGCAGACTTGATCCGATCTCGAAACACAGCCCCTTGTGAGCTGCAGGCCGACGGACTGCTGTTGTTTAATTAAAAGATACGACATTTTGCCTTTTCCTCCACTTTCAATCGGAAAATTAATTCTTATTTTTATGGCCAGATCTCGGAGGTCATTAACCACCCCTAATTTATCGCTTTCTGAAGCACCACTCCGAAGAATTCATTAAGACTGGCCCGCGAAACAAATAAAACACCGAGGATTGGAATTTGTTTACTTAAACCGCTGAAAACAGACAGTCAAAGAGAGAAGAGAGACAAGCCAATTTACTAGCAATACGTTACAGATAATATAGAGTCCGGTTATAACAAATAATATATGCATACAATTATTTGTTGTATAGTCTACTTCAAATTATACCGTTATCCGCTACAAAATAATATTTGTAGAACAAGGATTTATAAGCTCCTTGTAACTCGCTTTAAAGCACCGGCGGCAAATTTACATATTGCACACTGCAAAAAGGCTGAGGTTGCCTACGGGTTGTGACTCAAACAAGAAGATGGAATTCTCTATTTTTAATTAATTATTTAAGATGACCCTGTTTAGTTGAACTATTCTTATTTATATTAAATCTAGTAAACTATGTATCATGTGTAATAAGTCACTTTACAGAGATGAGATTAGATCGTTGCCTTATTGTCTGCCACATAATTTTTAGACTTAAGAAGTAAAGAGCAGTTGCTGATGAACTTCAGTGCGAAGTAAATATTTATTTATTCTTTATTTTAAAATGTGGACACCGTGGACTGATAGCGAACATTTGATCCGGCGAAAAATATATCAAATTTACCGGGACAACTGCTTGCGTACGGCAAAATTATTAAATCAAAGATTGAATGAAAATTATATTACATTATAAGGGTTCCGAAAGTACATTGCTAGAAATTATTAAATGTATGGGATTTAAACGAAAACTGTAAACAATCGCAAATTTATATATTGTTTGAGGCTTTCGCGTTTTCTCGAACTATCAACACTATGAATATTTTCGGCTTGGACACTCAACAAAGGCAGGATTACTGTTTCGTAAAGGTATTATGGAATCAAAGAGATTACTAGCATGGCGTCGCGAATATCTCCAACAAATCAAAACATATCTCCAAGAAAATAGAAATATATATTATTTAGGCGAAACTTGGTACGACTCCCACGATATTGTACAGACAAGTTGGACAGACAATTCTAGTCAGTGTAAAACAGATACGCTTGAAAAATAGTATATTGCATGTCTTATGTAATTATAACTCTATGTTTGTAATTTATAGGATAAAAATGGAACAATAGTGACCGATAAGACTAAAATATCTAGAATAACTGACTTTTACACCGACCTATATGCATCAAAAAGCCTGTCTCCCAATGATGCCAACGAAAATAAAAAAATTATAAATGTGAACTCTGAAGATACTCCTGAAATAAAAACATTTGAAATCAAAAGAGCACTTAAATTAATAAAAATGGCCGATCACCTGGCGAAGACCAACAACCAAGATGTTAAAATTCAGAGAAGAGACACTATTACAAGTAATTAAATAACTCTTAAATCGATGTTTACAAGAAGGGAAAATTCCAGCAAATTGGCAAAACGCAGAAGCAATTAGGTATTCTGTACAAAAAGGGGGCGCAGTTAACATAGAGATTTACCGCCCCATTAGCCTCCTATCACAAAAGTATAAGTTGCTAACTAGAATCATAACATCGCGAGTAACAAACTCGACTTCTGCCAGTCAGTAGAACAGGGGGGGTTTAGGAAAGGCTACGGAACCATAGACCATTTGCAGGCTGTGAGAACGTTAATAGAGAAATGTGAAGAATATAACGTACCTGTACATATGTACTTCGTAGACTACAAAAAGGGCTTTGATACAGTAGAATTGTGGGCTATACTTCAAACCCTAAACAGCGCAAGGGTTGACTCACGATATACGACACTAATTAAAAACATCTACGAAAACGCTATACATCCACGATAAAAATAGATGAAAACGCGAACACCCTAAAAATTCCCATTAAAAGAGGCGTGAGACAGGGAGATTTAATGTCCCCAAAGTTGTTTACAATAGCACTCCAGAATGTATTCAAAAACTAAGATGGAACAGACATGGTATATGTATACACATATAGAGGAAGAGTATCTTAGTCATTTGCGTCTTGCTGACGACATAGTTCTTATAAGCAATGATCCCGACGAACTGGAAGACATGATGAGACAACTAAACAGAGTAGCAAAACACATTGAAAATGAATGAACTTCAATAAAACCAAAGTCATGTCTAACAGCACAAAACAGTTCACAATAGAATCAGAACATATATCGAGACAGTGGAAGAATACATATACCTCGTACATCTCATAAAGTTAGGAAAGCAAAATCAGATCGCGGAAATAAATAGAAGAGTCAGACTGAGTTGGGCTGCATTTTCTAAACTTAAAGACATCCTGAAAACAAAGAAGTGCCAAATTGTATGAAGAGAAAAGTATTTGACTCTTGTATATTGCCGGTTATGACATATGGATTAGAGACTATGACGGAAAAAAGTGCTGAAAAGCTGAGAATACCGCAGCGTACCATGGAGAGAGCTATGCTTGGCATAAGTCGTAGAGACAGGGTCATAAATGAAGAAATTAGAAACCAAACCAAGATAACTGACATTATGCAACGAGTCGCAAGACTAAAATGGAGTTGAATAGAGCATGTAGCAAGAAAGGACTTTGAACAATGGTCAAATCGAGAAATGCAATTGAGAGTTAGGGCATACAGGAGAAGCGTTGGCAGGCCACAGAAAAGATGGACCGATGACATAAAGGCATTTACAGGAAGGCGGTGGCATCAAATTGCAAAAGACAAAGTAACTTGGAGAGATCTAGGGGAGGCCTACGTTCAATAGTGGACGGGCCAAGGCTGAGGAAGAGAGAAGAAGAATTTTATTATTATTAAAAAGGGTAAATAAATATTTACACCTAAATAAAATGGATATTTGAAAATATTGAACTTTTAAATAAAAATTCCTAAAATCGGGTCTGTTAATTTACCTGCATTTATAACTTTGTTAAATGTTACCCAAGGATTACTAGGCACCCTTCGGTGAGACAATAACGATATAACTTGAAGGAAACTCTAACAAAAGTTCGGTTTAAGCAAGGCACGAAGATATATGTACAAAAAAGGATCAAAATATGAACATATAGGTACAGAGTTGCTCATTCGTGTGTCAAAGTCCAGTATTGGCATTATTAAAATGATTTAAAAGTTTTTCTTTTCTTAAAGTGATGTGTTGCCAAAATGCGCGCATATAAAAATATTTTTAAATACACAGGGTAATTCGCTATAGTGAAACATTTTCAAAGTATTATTTTTGAAATATATCACCCCGTATATTTTTAGATTCTCGAATTCAGTGTAAAATTACCTTTCCAATGATCTCTTGTTTTTACGTTGTCTGCGAGTAGAATGAAATTTACTTTAAGCATTATGAAGAGGATAAGTAAAATAAGGGATAAGGAATATTTGATTACGGTTATTTAGTACTGTGGGTTTAATAACAAAATTTGACATGCTGATAAGCGATAATTTTCCTATTTTATAAAAAAATTACAATAAATATAAAACATGAATATGGAACCGTTCACGACGTAAAGTATTAAGGGGTGTACGGTTGGACTGCATAAGCCATGCGCTATATCTACCGTTTCTTTTTTAAGCCATTGGCATTTGCAAAGCATTTGCAATGGTCATAATCTTAAAGAAAGTAGCATCCATTTTCAGTTATAGTCCGAAGTTTAGTGTGTGCATCCTTTCAATTAATTATTAAGATAAGTGTTTCTTTCATACCATTAATTTTAATTTAATATTTTAATAGGACAGGATCGGCCAGTTGTAATTTTTAGGTTAAACTCTTGTTGGTAGGTAACAACGTTGGACATGCAACCAGAAGGATCTGTTCTATGTTGGCGACACCATCATTATTGTTTTAGGTTGGATCGGTGCCCATTAAATGTTCAAGCTACAGGGATTAAATATAAACCGAATATCCAATTGGTATTTCATTAATATGATTTATTTTGTAATTTAAGTTATATTTACATCGAATATTCCATATCGCTACATTTCATGTAATTTATGCATTTTTGCACATAATAATCGTGGAATGCATTTTGATAAATTGATTTACATCATTGTATTAAAATTTAATTTAAGTTATACATTTTCCTGAAATTTTATAAAACAAGACCACTTACTAACTATTTGTCTGTCAAAAAATTCAGAGGTGCTTTATTGATTTCTTTAGGTAATTTTGTTCTCTATAATTTTTACGAAATGTATATCAAATCAAGGAAATTTAATTAATAATTATAGTTTATCCTATGCGAAATGAACTTTGTTTAACATTTTTGGGCCGATTAATACCAGTGCAACACCAGAATGCATTTGTTTGTTAATATTTTTTATATAGTCATTTTTCTGTATGATCTTTTACAAGTTAGTGTAGATGTAATGAAAATCTGACAAGCATATTTATTACAAAACATTAACCCGTTAAAAACTAAAAATGAATCATTTACTTGTTACAAACATTAGCGTAAATTAGTTTAATGCCAGAATATGTAAAAATAAACTATATATATTGTTGTGATATTGTATTGGGGTGTGAAGGTGCTTCAATATTTTATTTTTCTTCAAAAAATTTTGTACTGTTGATAATAAACCAGGGATGATTTGTGATTTGGAACTTTCTATAGTCTGTTTCTTTTTCGGCTTAAATCTATTCTAAAACATATTTTAGATCATTTATTTATTTTCTTTGGAGTAGAAAGGAATGTTTAGTAATTCTTATCCATTACATGCGTTGTTCCGATGGTTGTCGATATCATGTAATTTATTTATAGATAGGAGGTTGTGTTTTAAAAATTTTGATCGTGATTGGTAATAGGG
>JABXWE010009648.1:0-15780 GCA_014611495.1 Limonius californicus | reverse complement strand
TGTATTGCTACCAACCATTTGAGAAAGTACAAATAATAAACTGCAATTCTTAGACTTCATTTGCTTTATGTTTCGCTTATTATGCGTTATTTGCTTCCGCAATCGCCGATCTGATTTATAGCATGTTTCAGCAAATTTCTGGCCTCGTAAAAATACATTTAAGATTATCTTTACGATGTTTAATGCTATCGATTTTGTTAAAAGCAGAGGCAAAGAGGATTATCATTTCTAACACAGAACACGACTTTTTACTCTTGAGAAAAAGTATTTTAAATTAACGAGTTTTGACTGCCAAATTACAATCTGTTGCTTGCTGGGATTTTTCTGCGCCTTAACGAATTTAAATAAAAATTTGATTAAACGTTTATTTGGGTAGGCTTCTAATTCATTTGTATTCTAGGAAAGTTTAAGACAATCGTTTAATCAAATCAAAACGTGGCATAGCAGCGTTCCTCTGGAAACCAAGTAGGAAATAGCAGATTTCGCTGAGAAAATCCTTAACGTAAAAAAGAGGATTTTCTTTCATGATTGAAGCAAATTTAGGTTTATATGCTGGTATACTACGACCACATAAATTCAGGAAGTTATAGCATAAGTATTTAAAGTTATATTTAGTTCTATATAGTTTTGGAAAGTTATGCTGGTGGAAACGCAAAAATTGCAACCAACAAAGTTTACACAAAGAAGTCAAGGGAAAGGAAGTGGGCTAAACTTCTTTGTGTCTTTTTCGTTGCTCACATAGATATCTAGCCTGATGAGTTGCAGAAAAAAATACTTTAATACAAAAACTTAATTTCGATATACAAAAGGAGAAATGTTTCAAAACAGAATATTATTCAGAAATATTAATATTTATAAGAATTTAACAGGTATCGCCATTATTAGTTTTATCCTTATATTGTTCTGCCATCTGTTATTTAAAGTAACATAGAAAGATACAATTCTTTAATTGATGTGAAACTAACTTTGCACATCATTTCATAATCTAAGTTCGAGAAACCTCTTATTACCAATTTGCATTAATAATATTTGTACTGGATACTCAAGCTCACATAAGTTTTATAAGTTAATCGTATTTACACAATGGGAAATATTGTGATGATGGACAACGCTCTGTAGACACGAGAATTTAAAAATTTTGCTGTCTTTGAAAATGAATTCTATGAGAATCATGGAAGTAAACAGTACCTGTTGTGATATTTTTTAACAGCTTCAAAGATACTTCATTACATTTTGGTAATAATCAATTTGCAACAATGTGTTGAAAAGTTGCGGTATGGTGCACACGCGGACGTAGTAGGTACAACATTTTGTGATATTCATTGTTTTGCTCAGGCCATACATGACTTCTAGATAATGGACACCCTTTATATGTTATATGGAAGTAATGTAAATTTCAATAATATACGTTTCGTGACTTCTTTTTTGTTTACTCTTTAATATCCAGTGCATTATTACCAACTATCCACGCAGTCTAAACTAAAAGTTTAGTCTAGTCTTGTCCTCTTACTCCATCAAGGAGCATAGGGCCTCAACAAAGTTTTTCCATCTGGGTCTATTAGTTGTTTTAATTTCATTCCATGTTTTTCCCATTTTTTCTGCTTCGTTATGTACGGATCTTCGCCAAATTGTTTTTGGTCTTCCTCTTCCCCTACTACCCCGAGGATTCCAATCCAGTGCTTTCTTGGGAATGCTGTCTTTTGGTTTTCTGAGTGTGTGGCCTATCCAATTCCATTTGCGTCGTCTTATTTGAATCTCGATATTTTCTTGTTTCGTCGTAGTTCATAGCTCAGCGTTACTTATTCCTGCGTAGTGCTTTATTTACGAATATTTGTAGACGTTGGGTTATTTTGTTATTGACTCCATGTTTCACCTCCATATAATAATACGGATTTTACGTTGGAGTCAAAAAGGCGGATCCTAGTCTCCTTGGAATATTGTGTTGAGGTGCATACGTTGTTAAACATGCCCATAGCTTACCTAGCTTTCTGGATTCTACTGGCGACATCTGCGTTTGAACCTCCGTCTTTTGTTTTAACACTTCCCAGATATGTAAATTTATTCACCTCTTCGATTTCGTGGTTCTGAAATTGAAATTTCTTGTTGTTACGACTGTTGATACGCATCTTTTTGGTCTTCCCAATGTTTATTTTTAGGCCTTCTTTATGCGCTTGTGTTTCCAGGTTTTGTAATTTATCTCTCATATCTTGGAACGTATGAGCTAATAGGCAGATATCATCTGCGTAGTCTAGGTCTTCGAGAGCTTTTACAAAGTCCATCTGATTCCACGTTGAATGTCGTTGGTTTTGGCCATAACCGAGTCTAGTACAATGTTGAATAATATCGGACATAGCATGCAGTCCTGTTTTACTCCATTATGCATGGGTATGTCATTGCTTAGTTTGCCCTTGTGTATCACTTTACACGTAGCGTTTCGGTATAGTTCCTTCTTCTTCTTCTTCTTCTTCTTCCTTTAGCTATAAATTTCTTCCGGTTTGCTTGGCCTTTCTATTCGGTCCACGATGAGAACCAGCTCTGTGCCCATCTCATGGGCGGTCGTCCTGGTGGTCTCTCTCCCTCTGGTCGTTCTGTTTTACAAACTCCAACCAGTCTTCCTCGATCCATTCGGTCTACATGGACATTCCACTGTTTCTTTCTTTTCTTGGTCCATTTTACTTCGTATATCACATCTTTCTCTAATGCTGTTGTTTGTTTGCCGATCTTGTAGCTTTAGGTCTAATATTGAACGTAGCACTCTCATTTCCGTAATTCTCATTTTTTGTTTTGTTCTTTTTGTTTCGGCCCTTGTCTCTGTCGCATATGTTAACACCGGTCTAACCATTGCTTTGTATATTTTAACTTTGCCTTCTGTCCTCATGTATTTGTTGTTCCAATTGATGTTTCTCAGGCATCCCGCTATCTGCGTTGCTTTTATTGATTGTCGTTGGACTTCGGTGATCAAGTCTCTGTTACTACTTACATCAACTCCCAAATATTTAAAACTCATAACCTGTTCGATTATTGACCTTTCTACTTCCAAATTACAGCGGATAGGGTCTTTTGATATAACCATTGCCTTAGTTTTTGCTATCAATATTTCGATATTGTATTGTTTACTTGTTAGGTTAAATTGATGCAATAGCCGTTGGGGATTGCCCTCGCTGTTAGATATTAACACTGCATCGTCAGCGTAACATATTATATTGATGTTTGTGCAGATCTTATTATTTTATTCATTATTAGAGTAAAAACGAATGGACTAAGCGAGTCACCTTGTCGTATTCCTGTATTTATAGTTATGGGGTTTGTGTAACCTTTATTTGTTGCTACCTCAGTTGTGTTGTTTGTGTTAATATCGTTTATGGTGTCTATTATTTGTTGCGATATGTTTTTTGTCATATTCTATTGATTCTTCCACCATCTGGCGCAGCATAAATATCGCATCTAGTGGGCTTCTGTTTTTTTCTGAAACCCTGCTGTTCTTCTTTTATGGGTATGGTTTCCTGTAAGTGGTTCTTAATTAATGATGTACCTAAGTAGTTACAGGATTGAGTTTAATAATGTGACACCTCGATAGTTTTCTGCTAATTTCTTGTTTCCTTTTTTAAATATAAGGATAGTGCAATTTCTCTTCCATTCTAGGGGTATTTTTCTTTCTTTTTTATTAAATAATTTATGTATGTGGGTATTTAAAGTTTCTCCGCCATATTTTATTAGTTCATTGAATATAACTTTCGAACCAGATGACTTACGGTTTCTTAGTTTATTTATGGCTTGTCTAGTTTGTTCTAGTGTTATGTTTATTGGTTGATTATTGTCATTGTTTGGTTGGTTCATACTTCTATGTTCTCTTCCTGGTTCCATGTATAGTGCTTGGAAATTTTCAATCCATTGTTGTTCTTGGATATTATTGATTTGTATGGTTTCACTTATTTCTCGTTTCTGGTTTTGTAAAATCCTCCAAATATTTTACTGTGTTCCATATAAATCACGTTCTTTAATTGGGTTTATTATTTTGTTTTTCTCCCTTATTTTTGATTGCTGACCACATTGGTTTGGGTTTTAGCCTGTCGAAAGCTCGCTCAAAGTCAACGAAGACTAGGTACACATGATTGTTCGATGATTACACGTAGTGTATTTATTTGATCAATGCACGAGTGATGCGGCCTAAATCAGGTTTGTTGTTTTCTGAGTTTAGGTTCTATGCAACTGGAGATTCTGGATTAGATAATTGAGGATAGAAATTTGTTGATAGTGTTCAGGACTGTGTTCCTCTCCAGTTTTTACAGTGGCTCCGCTCACCCTTTTTTGGCAATTTAAAGATGAGACCCTCTTTCAATGTGTCTGGGATTGTTTCTGTATTCCATGCTTCTTTAATAATAGGATGTAAGATATCTGCCATAATTAGGGGACATGCTTTATATATTTCGGGCGGGATATCTTCATCGTTGCTTCTTCCTTCTTTGTTGCATCTGTTTCTCTGTCATACTCCTTTCTGCTAGTTAAAAACATAATTAAGGTAAGTACTAAGTTGTTTGGTCAAAAATTCCTTTCCAGCTGCGGTTTGTTTAATAGCTGTAATTGTCTAAAACAAACTACTATTTCAATTATATGCATTGGAAATGTATGTTTATAATGATTTCATCAGTTGCATAGCGGAGCATAACGGACGCTTGTCAAACGGTATTCGCAGTGTAGAACAGTTGAATCTCTACTCGGATGGATGGACTAATATCGCGGCGTAAGCAACCGTTCTTGCTTCCGACGACACGTAAAGCCGTCGGTCTTGGTTGTTATACGAACATCTATGTCAATCTTAAATATGTAGTAAAGCTTTTCTTCTCTGTTTGACGGATTAGGTTAGCATTCTGCCCAGCATACGCGAGAAGAGAAATCACAGAACCTACTGCATTATAGGTAATTAACATGCCATTGCCTACACAGAGAAGAAGAAGACTTAATTGAATCAATTGTGTGACGTGTTTTGCAGTTTTTAAATGATTTCTACAATTATCACATATGCTTATTATATGCAATTAAACTTAATAAGTCTTACAATATACAAAAAATTAGATACTTGACATCTTTCAAATTGCTAAGTTGCGGAAACATACTTAAATTGCCAATTGTTTAAGTAAAGCTTAATTAACCAAGTTGCTGCTAAGTAATGTGATCACTTCAAAACACTTTAACTAATAGAGACATTACTACAAACAGAAACCATTGAATGCCTTACGTAGAACTCATAAAACTTAATTTGCGAAGCTCGAGTGAAATAACTTTATATGGAAAAGAGTTTACGCAAATAATTAAATTACTTTGTAAGTGTAATTTAAAAATTTGACTCCTACAACCTAAGTGTTTCAAAGCGGGCATCATATTTGAATTATACACCTATAAGTTGTGCCTTTAATATAGCGCAACAAAATAGACATACGCTCAGTATTAGAAATCCAAAAAGGGTTTTACACAAACTATGTACAACCATAATTCTACCTACAAATTAACCACAGTTTGGATTTCTATCAAAATAGCCAAAACATGCGCATAAAATGCACAAAAATTCAGAAATTATCAACTGCCGTTACCCTATGTCCAAGGTGAAAGCGGCTACGTGCGGTGCGATAAAACGCACGCATCGCACGTTATTACGGTGCGGGCGTTTAAACATAGGTGGCAAATTACAGTACGACATTTTTCAAAAACGATGGCTGCGACGTCAACACATTCCATTTTATTTATGGAAAATAGTTTATTGAAACTAAGATTATTACGGAAACTTAAAAAGAAACGCGAATATAGAAAAACGACTCATAAAATCTTTAGAAACAGGTTAGTTTACGGTGAATTTCATCACCTGTACTTTTAGCTTTTGATAACCTTAAGGTAAGTAATTTACGCTAGAATACTTATTTTTCAGTGTTTTTATTGAAGATAATATATAATTATATGAATTATATTTTGGAAACCGCCCCAATAGCTGTCAATTTTTATTTGTTTAACTGTTTAATAATAATCTTTTAACTAAGTCTATAGGTAGTTGAATTTTATATACAGTGTGTCCACGGATGGACTTAACTATGCTTGTAAAAAATCTTAGCTTCCATTGCAGACATCGGGCGAGAACTGCGACAACTGCGGTGAAAATAAAACTCGTTTTAAATTAAAAACAATGCCTGCGATGCGTCGATCTAGCTGCTTGCGTATTTAACGCGCCACGTGCTTACGCTGGACTGATACATTTAAATCTCGTTGTTTTATCGTAAGCGTCCATCGCAAAGCACGTACCGCACCGCACGCATCGCAGTACCCGCGTTCACCTTGGACATAGCGTTAGGTTAAATATCCATCTACTTCCACAGCAGTTCCATTAGTTTTATAAAAATTGGAAACTTTGATTCTTTTTGTCTTCTTCTTCTTCTTCTGTGTATAGGCCAATGACCTGCTAATTACCTACAATAGAGTAGGTTCTGTGAACCCTCTTTGCTCCTATGCTGGGCAGGAGGCTAGCCTAACTCGTCGAACCGAGAAGAGAAGTTCAAGTAGTAGTACAAGGTTTACGATTGTCAAAGATGTTCATATGACAACCGGGACCGACGGCTTTACGTGCCCTCCGAAGCACGACCGGTTGCATATGCCACTATATTGGTCTGACTAGCGCGGATTGTGCTGGACTACGAACCGTTTGACCGGCGTTCGCAGCACCCCGCTATGCAACCGGTTCTTTTTGTATTGTAATAAATTATGAACAATAGTACTATTAACATGCAAGCAAACATTATACAGCATTTTATTATTATGATATTTATCGATAATATAAATAGTTCATTATACTAAAATGATATAATATACAGAAACATAACTCTACCAAAAGAAATAAATTAAGGGCTAACTAAATATCTGGAAAGTCTCCTAATAAATTCTTGTAGCTTTATAAGAATGCTTAAACCTTCATTGCTATTTTTTCCATCTCTTCCCTTAACTTCCTCTATCGATTTTTAATAGTATTTATTATATCAATTGATTCTACTGGAGATATATCTTGTTTCCCAAACTTTTGTGGCTTCAGAAGCAGAATTATTGTATGGCTAATTATGATACAACCACATCTTCTTTAAAAAATATTGAACATTCTGCAGTGTGCTTTTTTAATTAGAGTTAATTAACATTAATTTTGGCGGTAATTTGGGCAGAAACTAAAGCATTTAGCAAACAATATATGCGTATATTATTTAGCTAAAAGTCTGAACCCAATCTGTTTTATACTATTTACTAACTTAGATTTTTGTAACGTCTGAAGTAACGATTGTAGAAGTTGTATCTACTACACAGAACTGTCTTATCATGAATAGTCAAACCAATAACAATACCCACTTTGTAAATGAAACCGTAAAGGAAGGAGGAGGGAAGGAAAGTTTCGTACGGAGTTTCTTTTCGATTAAATCAATAACAAGAAAGTTTGAAAGTTTGCTTTACGTTTGACCTGACATATGGCGCCGACAGTAAAAGTGTCGGCGACGACGGGCTGCTGCCCTTTACTTTTTATGACCCATGAGTTGAAATTTTTATATAATAAAAAATTAGCGAGCTTTTTTCGAATACAGCACCGACTGGAAGCAATTGTAATCCTCCCGGTAATTATTTAATAATGAACACGACTGGGCCGGCACCTCACAAGTTTTTTTTTTGCGTAGGGGTAATAAAAAGCTTTTTAATTAAACTGCAGATTAGATTACAGTGTAGCTATAATGCAATGTACCCGAAGAAAAACAATAAAAGGCTTTGTATTCAAGCGCTCAAGAAAAATTATTACCTGCATTAAAATGCTTTTAACGGTTGGCTAAATCAGACTACACTAGTGGGTAGGTATTTTAGTGTAATTTTATCCTGTAGAAACGGGAAAATATTGGAACTTTAAACAATCCCTACCACTCCATAAATTTTATACCCATTTTGATGAAGCATCAGACAATCATTTGCCGCAACACTCGTACGTTAAAGAAGTTTCCTTTTATCGCCACGCTTTTGGCTATTATTCGTGTAATGAGGACATAAATCGGTAATTTAATTCATGATGGCGACGGTAGGCAAAATATTCCGCAGTTTTCAATCAGGTTATTAACAGCCTTTTTGTTTGTTAATTGGAAAACTCATCAATATTTTCCGGTTCACGCATCATTAAAATAAATTATTCGCTCGAAAAAGACACTAAAAACGGGTGCTGATATTCAAATTAATGTTTTATACGCAGTTATATTTTATATGTAATATGCTGAAGTTCTTTATAATTGAAAATATATAGTTAAAAATAGAAATAAGTTAATCAAGACATTTTCAATTAGCACAACCTGTTAAATTATTAAAAAAAAATAGTTTTAGTAGCAGTCTGCCATAATACGCAAAACAACTTTGGATATAAACCCTAGAGTGCTTTAAAACAGAATACAAACACCTTAGTTCCAAGACACGGTTCCTTGGAGATATTAACTTTAAAGCGTATCTGTAACTTTGTAACACAATACTGTAAAGTTAAGTCCATATGTAACACGACTTTTGTAAATGCACTCTTTTAAGAAACTTTAAATATCTACATGTGCATGCATTTCTGTTGCAAGTAATGATTATTGTTGTATGGACTCTATTTATCTATTGTTTTTACAAAACATGGTCAGGGGGACCTACATTTGGGCTTGCGTTCTCTAAAAGTTAGAGAACCGTATCAGCTCTAGAACCATTAAAATAAATTTTAAGTTTTAGAAGACATATTTGTATAATAGAGCTATCTGACATTTAGAAATGTGCTTTTTGATATTTATATTTATTAGGTATTATCGATTTAGAGTTTAGTAGTAGCTCAGTTTGCAGAGCGCTCGGTTTGTGGGTAAAACGACGAATACGGCTTGGGTTCGATCCGCAGCATTATCACGATAGCGTATAAAAGTTTCGTGCTGCAACCCAGTATATACAATTTCCCAATCTGGTCTGCGCAACCATTAGGTCATTACGTGCATACCATTTGTCTGCAATTCGTGCTTTTTGAATTCGATCTTAAACTGTAGGTTTTCCGTGCGCTAAGCAGTGATGCCCCGAGGCGCCTTTGTTTAAAGTTGTACTTCAGCGACACCATAAAACAGAATTTGCAATTAAAAAAAAATATTAATATTAATTTGAAATTTCTTAAATTTAATTATTATATAGATAGTCGATATACGTATGTGGACATTAAAATAGAGCATCCCCCAATTATCAAAAACATCACAACACAATAACTTCTGGTATACAGGGTGATTTTTAGACGAATCAGCGTGATATCACGCTTATACGAAATATTAGAGCAATTATTTTTGTATATATTGTATAATGCAGTGCGCCCCATGTATCGGAACTAGCAAAACTATTTTTACTACTTCAATGACGTTAAATAATTTAAATAAACTGTATATAATCATTTACTCTAAAAGTTCCAAAAACATTTAAATAAGTGTTTGTTCAAATTAGTGAGGTATTAATGTAAATCATAAAATACAACAAAAATACATCTATCAAGAAACGGAGTTACCGCCGATATGGTCTTCCCAGCTACGTTTAAATACTCTTAAATTTCGCATTTACTAATTAGTTTGTGTCAACTATTATCGATTTCAGTCATTACTTTACCTAACTCAAATTATTCTAAAAAATAATTAGGAATTCTAATTCCAGGAGTACCACTATTATATGTAACAATGACGTCGCCAACGAAGAGTTTAAATGGCCTGTTCTGATGATGTGCTGGGCTGTCGACGAGCTGAAAACCCGGTTTCCGTTCCCGGGAGGTCTTTTTTTTATATATTTATATGTATATTAAATTATTTGTTAATGTTAGTGGTATTCACAATTTATTGTTAATTTAATGAAAATAATTCTCTAATATTATTTGCCAATAGTTCGTTAAACACCACTGGCAGGAAAAATTGGTATGATTGGTATTAACAAATAAATTAGAAACTATTTTACGCAACCTTTTAAAATAAAAAATTAAAAAATGATTTTTCTAATATTTCAGTTAAGCAAAATATTAAACTGAGTCGTTTCACCAGACTCGAATTCTTTATTAATTTTAGCTTTGAAAAATGGATACAGGATATGATTGTTGAGTTTACTGTTTATTGATATCGCTACACTTTCTACTAATCTATGTAGTTAAGTTTTACTTCATAATGGTTATCATTATATAAAAGTTTACTATTATTTATCGTCTCAAAATGGCACCCTTCCTGATCAGGCTGCTGCTAATGGCAAACATGTGGCATAGAAGATGCTAGTGGGACGAAAAAGCTGTAAACTGTAAATTTAAAAGAATGTCTGCGCTAGCCAACAATGATTTAAGTATACATGTAAATCCATTCCCAGCAAACGGTTAAGATTAAATGGCACATTTTTCTATGCGGAAACTTTCGTGTCGTACTCCTAGACGTGCTTGTTCTAAATGGTTGAAATTTCATGTCGTCACGAAAGATGTCGAGATTAAACTTTTGTATACGAAGCGTAGAAGGGGAATGGAAAATTTCTAGTCAAAGGTACGCTTCAGCACTAATGTTTAATTAAACTGGATTTGATTGCGGCTTTTCATGTTGTCAAGATAGCAGTGCTTGCATCGATACTGCATGTAAGCACGTAATTGTAACTGCGAAATTAAATCGATGTCGGACCGCTAATTAAAAATAAATGAAAGGGGTCGACGGTTGAACACGTTTCCAAGTGTGGAAAACCTAATTTCGTGGCAGGGTTATGTTTAATATCAGTTTAGGAAACAGGTAAGGGTCCATAAAATTTTTAGATATGGTTCACAACATCATCGAAATGCTTTTACAGCGCACTAAAAAAATTGTGAAAGTTTTTATCAGCTATATTATATACATCAAGGTTATAGGTTATTCTATTCTAGGTATTTTTTGTAACTCAAAAATGTACAAGTTTGATAAAACATTTTAACTAAAATTTTATAACGTTTTTAATGAATATTTTATTGTACAGAACTTGGTTTACCATCTTGCTTTTAAGGTTAGGGATTCGCATCCTAAACATACCATTTTGAATGCAAATGTGGTCAAATTATAGTTGTTTCCCTGACTTCTCTGTCATTTTCTGTAATACGAACCAGCAATTTTACAGACCCTTATTAATGGTTTCAAAATTCCCTACCTTTAATACTCATTAATTTCATGAAAGGAAACTAAAAGCAGTTATTAGTTTAGCAATTTAAGTAATGAATTAATTAATTTTTACAACCACAGCAACAACAATTTTGGACTATTACCGCCAAACCTAATAAAGCACTCGGTTTTAAGACCCACTCAAAAAAGTAGCTACTGAAGGAAGTTTCGACATTAGTCGCTTAATCTTTTTATTACTGTTGGGATTGATCTGTTTCTTCGTATTGTAGTTTAAGGACAAATCATTTTTATGTATTTGACTCCAGAGGAAGCAATAAAGATTTCCCAGAGAAGGCAATAAATTATACAACTATGTTTGATAGGACTGCAATACAATTTGAGCAAAATACTTAATATTTATGTTTACCAAGTAGCTAAAGTAATAATTGAGATTTGCACAACTAATACACTAAACGGCAAAAAAAAACGGATCACTTACAATTTAATGATTATTATTACTTATTTTATTTTATTGTGCAAATATATTGGTCAAAATAGGTAACTAGCAGTAGGTTACAACATTTTCACCAATTCCAATTCGTTTAATAAGATTTAATAGCATATTATTACAAAAATAGAGGAAACTAAAAGTTGGCAAAAACTCATTTAGGTAACAAACATCAAACAAACTTATTGGAAAGCTATCAATAGCGCGTGTTTCCTCCTCTTGCCCTTATTATAGCTTCCATCCTGAATGTCGGTTTGAGGAATATTCTCCCACTCTTCCTGCAGGGCAATCCGAACATCGTTTACATTTTCCGGAACGACTGCACGACTCCTAATGCGTTTTATCAACATATCCCAGATATGCTCTATAGGGTTTAAGACGGGGCTGTGCGCTGGCCAAATCATACGATGTTTTTGCACTTGCTCCAAATATTCTGAAACGATACGCGTCGTATGTGGCCGCGCATTATCGTCCATAAATACGAACCCATCTCCAATAAACGGAGCGTATGGTACAACATGTTCTGAAAGGATCTCTTCAATGTACCTATGTGCGTTCAAAGATCCATTTTCAATGAAAACTAGCTCTGTGCGGGTGTTAAAAGATATGCCAGCCCAGACCATTATCGAGTCTTTGTAAAACGGTGTCCTTGGAGAAAATGTACATTCGAAGTAGCGTTCTCCTGGCCTTCTCCACATTTCCCTCGACCATCTAGGGACCGTACAGTGACTCGGGACTCGTCTGAGAATAGAACATTGCCCCATTGCTGCTCTGTCCAATCTACGTGTTGTCTTGCAAACTGTAACCGAGCAATTCGATGTTGAGCGAGCAATTCTGGGCCTGTTGCTGCGTCGAAAGACCGTAATCCAACTTCCCTGAAGCGTCTTCTTACAGTTCGCTCGCTTACATTACTCCCTCGCACCTCCGCCAACCGATTTCTTGCCATAAGAGCTATTAAATGACGATCTCTTAAGACCATATGTACTGAAAATCTATCATCACGGGCTGTTGCTACTCTTGGTCGTCCTGATACGGGTCTCCTTGTGTAGTTTTGGGTTTCTTGAAACCAAAGGACAGCTCAATGAACCGTTGTGTAGGGTACATGAATAGCTCTTGCAGCATATCAAATGCTGCGCCTGTCTTCCACTAGAGCTACAACCCTGGCGACATCTTCAATGCTTAATGGCATTTTTGGCGCAGAATTAAGTAAAATACAGTACACTAACCCAACTGAGAACAGATCAACAGAAACAATTGCAGTATTGCTACATAAAGTGTAAACAAAAAATACAGCTTGCACAATAAGCATCAGTATTTTAGCTATAAAACTGGTGACAGATAATTAAAGTTTTTGTTTCTTGACTCATCATATAATACTCCCACCCGTCCGTAGTGACTTGATATTTACATAAAATAGGCACCCTTTACACTAAAATCAATAAATTATAAGTGATCTGCTTTTTCTGCCGGTGTGTGTAGTTAGTCGTTTATAGATTAACCGAACAGTACACTTCCTGTCATCTACTGGTGTCGGTAATGAGACTTACTGCAACAACTAATTATCGTATCTAGCTGTTGTATATATTAATATTAATGAGCATACTTCAACTGCCCCAGTTAGCACACTGAAATGCCAAGATGATAAAAAATAAACAGAAAACTCATTCGATAAGAAACATTTACAATCTATACTGCTCTTTATAATCTCTCTCGACCAGGTGCAGTGAATTATTTACTTTATTTTAATATCCTACCATTTCGACGTTGTTTTCCTTTTTCCTTAAACCATTAAAACTGTGAATAAAGTCGCGATCTTGGTCAATAAAGAGTGTGTTGAGAACACCCTGAAACCACTGAGAAACCACGTAACCTCGTAATCAGAGCAATGTTCAGTGACCTACATTCTTTTTCATTTCTCTTTAAAATTCCGCAAGTAACTTGAAGGGATCTAAAATGAAATAGCATATCATTGTATGTTACAAACCTATCTTTGCAAATGAAAATCTAACGACTGTTTATGAAACTACGGTTTCAATATTTGTTTTAACTTCTTTACACATATATACATGATATTTAAATACAGATAATGTAATATGTTATGTCTGTAAATGAAGTTTATAAAGAATACGTAGGGGCTTATTGGTAAATATAGTCAATAATATTTTGGTATTGGAACACTCTGTTAGGATCTTCAAGAATGTTTTGTATTTTTGATCGTATTTGCACCTACATGAACATTAATGGCAGGAGCTGAGATTATATGCTAAATGCATATTCATTATTATGAACATCTCATATAAATTTGGTTTCATTTGTGGGCCAGGTACATCCATTGCTGTTAAGTATAAATAAATCCATAATTTGAATTTTTTTATTTTCTGCATTCAAAAGAAAGTGCATGGCCTGGATACCTTTTTTAACATTCACACTACCGGTCCCCCCCGGAACCGCTTTCGCATTACTTCAGTGAGTGCGGGCGTCCCTTACATACTACCCATTCATGCAACATGCACCCTAAACTTAACTAAGTGAAATACGGTCGCCTCAGCCGGAGTTTGATCCCTCGGCCGATTAAGCTGCATTTTACTGTGACCTCCTATAACAGAGCTTGTTTGCATTTCCCCATCGAGGTCCCTATGGCCTTGATACTTAGTTATACAGATTCGAAATTTAGCAGAAAAATAAACTTTTGACTTTTGACATGGTAAATTCAGATCGATTACCAATTAACCAGTACATTTGTTTGACTTTTGTGTATAGCTCTTTCCTCTTGATTTTGATAAGCGAGCTCCAGGTTAGTTTTTCATCGAGGTGCATTCCAAGGTAGGTATGCATTTTATTTTGGTCTTCATCGGTATTGGGATGTTGATGAATCTAGTTTGCGGGCATACTGTTCGTCTGTTTGTAAATGTTATTTGTGTGGATTTTTCACTGTTTTCACTCCATTTGATGGTCCATTCTTCTATTCTGCTGCTACTTTTTTTTTAATAAGCACCTGGGTGTTTACATTATTGAAACTAGTTTAAAAGACTAACCATTAATTTTTATCGGTTACATTCTTATGCTAATTACTTAATAACTAGAGTCCATCCAGTGATGTCCTTTAGAGTTTTCTAACTTTTATTTACATTCTCACTCGCGCACCGTGCTCTGAATTTCCGCAGCCACCACACAAGCTCGAATGGTTTGGTCCTCTTCAGTCTTCGTACTAGGTGTTGGTTGTCCAGCAGTTGAAGAGCTTCTGCGTTCTCGTGAAGGTGAAGTCTGGCTTCATGTTTACCAGCATACCATTTGATTTCGTCTTTTACCATTAGAATGTTGAGGTCTCGGTGTAAGTCGGAGTTACGTACATATCATGGAGCGTTAACTATGTTACGCAACAATTTGTTTTGAAATATTTTGAATGGATTTGATGTTAGTATCGCTGGCGCAGCCCCAGAGCTGAATACCATATAGCCATACCGGTTTCAGGATCTGACTGTAGATCAGTAATTTGTTGTGTATTGCCAACCTAGAATTTCTACACAGGATCCAATAAAGTTGTTTGTATTTCAGATTAAACTCAACTCTTTTTTTCTTCACATGCTCTTTCCTTCGGAGCCTGGCATACAGGGTCATACCTAGATATTTGGCGTTATTATAGGGCACAATGGTACCACTGATATCCGAGATCGGACTATCTTTTTGTTGGTGAAATTAACATGGATAGATATGAGCTCGTTTAACTTGATCTTCCATTGTTTGGTCCAATCAAGTAGTTTGTTACTAGCTACTTGCAGTCTTCTAGTGGACATATCTTACTCTTTGTCCACTACCAGGAGTGCAGTGTCGTCTGCAAATGTGGCTACTGTGATCCGTTCTACTGCTGCTTCCTGTTTTATTCTGAAGAGTTTGTCTGAGATATATGATGTTAGCATCTCTGCATGCTGTCTCAGGTGCATTTTGGATATTTGTATATCAAACCTTCGTGCCATACTTTGTCGAAGGCCTGGGCAACGTCTAAGAAGACTGCGGAGCAGATTTGATTTTCTTCAAGAGCACGTTCGATAACGTCAGTGATACGATGCACATGATCGATGGTTGAGTGCTTTTGTCTAAAACGGAACTGGAAATCTGGAATTAGTTTGTTATCTTCTA